>KL265518.1:2074-16444 GCA_000699545.1 Podiceps cristatus
GTATGTGTGAGTGGCTGCGTGGTCCGGCTACTGTTTGGGGTTAAATCACAACCCAGCAGAAGACCCTTCCTTTTAAATTTCACCCCTACTAGCTGGAGGAGGATGCCTGTCTGTCTCTCTCTCTTGTCTCCTGTGCTGGGCACTTGCACCCTATTTTCCATGAACTCCAAGCAGAACTGGCCGCCAACTAAGGGATCTGAAGTTCTCTGGTCCATTCTTTTTCAAACTGGTTGTACTTTGTCTTGTCATTGTATTTTTTTCTAAAAAACCCATGCTTTTCCTTTGTTTCACAAGGTTTTTATGACTTTTGTAAACATTGCCACTTTTCAGTCCCTACGGGATTTGCCTTTGACCCAGGGTTCGTTTGGATTATGAAATTGTTTGCGACACCGAACGCGCACCCTCACGTTGTTTTCTCCCTGGCATTCTTTGTTCTGGAAACACGGATGTGAGGGTGGGGGTACTTCAGTGATGATATTACAACTGCCTGCCGTATATGTAGGATGAAAAGTTACTAAGGAGAAGAAAGAAAATGAAAGTTGAAAGCAATAGGGGTGTCATACCGTATACCATTTGGTGCAGCATATGCACTTGCCCTCTGTCACGTAGCCAAGCAGCTGCACAAATGCTCCATCCTGCTGATGAGATCTGAGCCAGACCTTGGTGCTTTAGAGTCACGTTTGAGTCCAAAAATACTTGCTTTTGCTTCCCTTTGCTTACTGCTTGCAAGTTAATCCTCCTCGTGCATCATCTCATTTTGTTCTTAACTGGCAATGCTGTGTTCATTTTTTTTTTATTCCAGCCACATGTTGATGTTTGGGTTTTTTTTTTTTTCCCCCTCTTATCATGTCTGTAAAAGTGAAAATGCTCTGTAGCCACACGGTGTCTGTGGGCTGGCAACTCTGTAGGATTCGCACAGTCTTGGCATGTGCTTTGCTGTCTGCTGGTATAATAGGAGCTGTTAGGTTGCACAGCAAGTTATAGGCTTCAGCAAAACATTATGCTCAGTAAAAGAGCCATCTTTTTCTCATCACAGATATCATTAGCTATTATCTACTGTTTCAGTCAGGCAATAGAGGTGCCAAAGCTTCTGCTGAATTACCAAACAGGTCCATTTTCCTGAAACATCAGTCCAATTTAACCCTTTTTCTGACTACATGGGAGGTTGCTCACAGATTCAGTGCTGCACCCAGTAGTTTTAGTTTGATTTTGGTTTTGTCTCTGCAGCTACACCCTGCTTTGTTCTGTTTCCACATTAGGCCTTCGCACCTGTTGCCAAACACTTTGTCCATTCTTTCTAAACAGTACTCGTAAAATGGGGAAGCTGCAGGGGCACAGTTGGTTTCCCAATAACTGTGGTGTGTTAATTAGATGCAAACCTTTAAGCCTCAGCTACCCATGGGCTCTGCTGCAAAGTTTAAGTGGCTTTTGCTGCAGAAGACGGGGCAGACAGTGCCAGAGGGCTCAGATGGTGCTTAAAAGCCCGTCACTGTGTGCTGCACTGAGTTGTTCAGCCTGTAGGTCCTGAGCCACAGGCGCAGGTGCCTTATGGTTTCTACTGCAGGGGTTGTCATGGGGCAGCAGGGATGCCAGCATCACTGAAGTGTCTCTGGAGCCCCTACATACCCTTGTCTCGGCCCCAGCCCCCAAGGAAGCAGTGGGACCGGGTGGAAACCCTTGCCATGCTGTGGGATATGTGGTATGTGTTGTGGCCTTCAGGCTGGTGCCACATCCTTGTGCCAGTCAACGCTGGTACAAGGCAATGGCAAGAAGGAAACGGCCTCCCTGCAGTATTGCAAGTACAGGACCAAGTACAACCTCGCTTATCCTGACACTAATGTTACCGTTGGCATTTGCACTGGGAGGTTTTAGTGGTAAACTGAAGCTTGAAGAGCTATAAAAACCAGTATCTGAATGTTCACCCCAGGCACGCTCTTGTCTTGTGCAGAATGTAGGATCATTTGTTTTATCTGAATGGTTTCATTGCTGCATGCGTGTGTGTGTGCATGTGTACGAGAGAGTGAGGTAACGGAGGTTTTGTGAGGGGGCGTTCAGTTTTGGCTAGCAAGATGCTATTTCACTTAGAATTTGAAATAACAAGTCACAGCTGTGGGACTTAAAGATCTATCAGGTTTGGAAGTTACAATGATTACACCAGAACAGTAGGTGTATGTATTGGACAGGCATATATTGTTCTAGGGGGAAAAATATACATCAAGTTGTATGAATATGTAGGGATATTAAGAGAAAGTCATATCAATTTCCTTGAAATAAATAGTACAAGATAAGAGATGGGAGTTGCAAGAGATACTGCATATATAAGAGGGATACAATGCAAAATAATTCCTTTACCAAGATCCATATATCATGGAACGGAAAGTCTCAGTAGACTTTTTTGGCAGGTTACCTGTTAGGGAAGAAATTCACAAATGAGGCTATTTACTTACTGTGGAACTATATTTGAAACTCTTTTTGATAAAATAGAAGATTATCTCTAACATTACTGTGGAAGTCTCAAAAGATTTGAAATAAACAATTTTCCTCTACCATCCAATTAAAAACAATATCCAAGACATGGAAATAAGTACTTTTGTTCTCAGAAAACCACTTGAGCAATATCATCAGAGAAAAATCCTTGTTTCTATATAGTTGCTTTAAAATCAATACGGTGAGCTGAATCTAGGCCTCCACACAGCCGGCATCACCGCAGCTGCTTGTGCTGCAGGACTCGATGCTTATCTCCCTCGCTGGAGAGGCATTTAGCTCGTGTCAGATAGCTTAACTGCATGTCATTAGGTGTAAAACTGTAAAATTGTGTTGCCTAATACAGAAGTTGCTTTTAAAAATGTTGAAGGGGTGTTAAATAAAAATTAAACACAGTAATATTTTAAACCAGCTTTACTTGTAGGATTTTCTTAATTTACTTTTCTACTTAAATTTGAAGACATGATTTAAAAAAAATTCTTATATATAAAATGTGAAAATATTCAGCAGAGCAGAAGTTTTACTCTTCTGGAAAACATTTCCTTACAAACTCCGTTATCTAGTAGCAGCCATTCCAGGCTATTAGGTGGTTTAACAGGTGTGCCAGAAGAGAAAAAATATTGTCAAATGTTAGAGCTGGAAGTGAAGGGGTTCCGAAAGAGTTGAGCTTTGGGTCTATGGTATTTAGAGTGTATAAATTACATACAGGAGGAGGAAGGAAAAAAGGATGTTTGAAGAGCCTGTGTGTTTCTTCTTGAAGAAGTTCCCATGACTGGATCATTAATTACTGTATAATTTGTATGACTGAGAATGAGTCATCCTTATTGGGGTGATTTTATGAAAGTGACAATTTTGAGCCTGGTGTGTTCAGAAGGACTAATTTGACTTAAATATCCATGTCCTGTTGAATTTCCATTACAGCTAAAGATCTTTTGGGTCCTTTGAGGTTTTGTTCCAAGTCTCACTCATTAGACTCTTCAGTCAGTTACAACTTCTTCCAGCCCGGGCCCCTTATTTCTGCCCGCAGAAGGCGGGAGGAGCTTTGCCTTTGAACAAGGCATCTGTGACGTGGATCCGAAAGCAGATCTTCCCCCCTTGCATCCAGACTTACGTGATTCTCTTAGCCAATGTCAGTACTGAGCAGAAGCGTTAACCATGTCACGTGTGGTGTCATATAATCCAGGATTTATGGGAAAGGCAGAAGGCTGAAGTAATTTCAGTAGTCTTAGATGCTCTGCTTCTAGTTGTCTGATCGAGTCCCTTTTCTCCAAGTGAGCAAAGCCCTGAGAATGGCAAAGCAAGACTGAGTTTTCCCGTAACGCTGTGATAACGTTTTCACAGATTGCACTTAGTTTTCAGCTCCTACCTCTGTGCCTACTGCTGCACCCCGTATGGGGATTGGTTTTTGGAAAACTAGAGTAGGCTCTGCTTATAAAACAACTACAGTGTGTTTGGGCTTTTGTGCCTTTAATAATTTGAGTAACTTTTATATCCGATAAGAATAGATCTGCAGTTTTACAAAATGACCGACAACGGAGAAGTACCACACTCGCACTGCTGCTGCGGGTGTTCTGGGCTGGCCCCGTCCATCTACCCCCCAGGCCCCTGCTTTGGGACTTCCTCTTTCTAGCCTCAGTTTTTGCTCTTCTGCTACCGTTGGCAATTCACTCTGTCTCTGAAGTTACCCGTGCAGGTGCACACTGGTGGGTTCATTCTTTAGATGAACGTTGGGGTTGTGTAGATAGTATTGACAGGGATTTTCTGCTTTTCTTTTGTCTTAATTCATTTGTATAGACTGTACTTCCCTGAGTCTTCAGAAGCAGCACCCGGGGCCATTGAACCAGAGGACCTGTGTATCCCCAAGAGGATTTTATCGCCAAGGAAATGTTATTAATGAGCTGTCTCTTAAGTCTTCCACTCTGCCCTGATTGTTTGTCTCTGTAATTGGTAGCGCAGTCTTCTAGGAAGACCTAAACTTGCTGTCTGCTTCTTTTGAAAATGTGATTAATTAAGCAGGAAGTTGTATTATTGGCTTGAACTTTATAGCTGCCCTTGACACTCTAGAGAGTTTGTGCACTGATCTAGATATTGTTTATACGTGGCGGTCTTTTTTAATTACCTTTGATCCTAAGTTTTTAACGGTTCCTTCTAATCTACTACCTGTAAGCCTGACAGGAGGATCATACAACTGGGAGAGTTTAATTCTGGTATCAGGCAGAGCTGAATAAGCTATTAAAATTGTTTGCTCATGAGTTATTTGACCAAATTTATAAAACGTGAAAGCGGCTTTACAGAAACAATGTAAAAATGTAGCATAAATTTGGAAACTTCAGCCCTTGCTGCCCCCCCTTCAAATTGAGTGTTTCAGAGGAGCATGTGCCTGTTAAACAGCATGACAGAGGCAGCAGGACTGTCATGTTTGGTGTGAGTCTCGAACCAATGCTTCATTTTGATCTTTTGGCAGCATTTGATGTTAATAGACTGAAAGGTGAGGGGTTTTGTGTTTGGTTTTTATTGTTTGGTTTTTTTGGGTTGTGTTTGTTTTTTTTTCTGCAGGTCAGAGTGGTTGGTGATGTGCCTGGGCCTGCTCCCATCCCCCCTCCTATGTGATCTGTACAATTTTTAGAAGCTATGGGTCACTTGATTGTAAAAGGCATCTGTCTTGTCTCCAAAGGGTTAAGCATGCCAGTTCCTGTGGAGCATTCATCCCGCTTCTTTTAGCAATGTCATGACTGTTTGGAAGTGCTGTGGAGAGGACTGGGATACCAAACCATCCTCTTTTAGTTGCACATAGGATGCAACTATTGATTACTGAGAAATTATGTCACTAGATAGGGCTGTTCGAGACAGACCCTTTTGCCATCACTCATTGCCCGAAGAAATTGTGGGTAGCGGAAGGGTCTCATGCATGTACAGACATGTGTTGAGGCAGTGCGGGGGACAAGAGCGCTGAAGACCTGTGTGGGAATTTGCATGTATCGTTCACAATCAGAAAGTGTAACTTTCATTTGTATGTCTTGCAAAGCACCGTTCTTATTTATCATTTCCCGACCTTTCATTGACAGTACTTATCACAGCTCTTGCCTGCACAGTGATTTCCTCTCAGCAGATCTTTGAGCAGAACAAGTGCTGCTACTGCAGTCTGCCTGGATGCCTGCTCACCACTCTGAATTGCCTTGGTTCTGTGTCTTTAACCCAGCATTTTCCCCAGTGACTTCAGCTTCTCCTTATCTTTAGGGAAAAGATCCCGTGGAAAGTTTGCTACCGTTTCTGCCTTTGCGGCAGTGGTTGCCCATCTGAGCGTCTCCCTTCTCTTTGTCTGCAGGAGTCGATCTAAACGTTTCCTTAGGATGGCTTTATTGCAGCTGATTTTTGTTATTGTTATTATGATTGTTCTGAATCCACATCAGCTATGCCCTCAGCCTTTTCCCGTTTACGTATTTGGCATTCATTTTTCACACCAAAGCATTACTGCAGTTGATCAGACAAGCATTGTCTAATGCGAAGCCTGTGCCGGGCACCTCAGGAGGAGGTGCAGAAGACCTGAAATGGGCAATTATTCCAGTTCAGTTATGGCTGTCTTATCTGGGGATGTTAAGACTATGTACATAAAGCCCAGAATGGTGTTTCGGTTCTGTTGAAACCAGTGAGAGAAGCTCCACAGACTCCAGTAATATCAGGATTTTGTTGGCAATTGGTGTCAACTCTGGAGGTTAAGATAGTAATTTTTCTAGAAGACCGTACTCTTATAGCTTGAAGACTGTGTAGCTCTATAGTTTTGAAGATTCAGTTCCCTCTGTTCAGTCAATATTATTATCTTGGTAGGTTACAGGGATCAGTAGAGTAACCTTCCTGCTGGTTATGACCCAATCTGTCCTCCCTGAATGGCATCCCCTTGATTTTTGTCACTCTGCCATGCTCAGGAAGTACTTCTTTTGTCAAAGCTCTCTTACTGGCAGGTATTCCGACTCATGTTTTAGCACTTGAGCTTCTCATATTGGTATATAGGCTCTTATTGCTTCTATTTCTGGGCTTGTGCCTTTTTTGCCCCCTTCTTACTTTATTTAATTGAAGACCCCTAATACCCTGGAAGTATTCAAAACATACCTCTTCCATTTTGGTCTGTTTTTCCTGGGTATTCTGTCCTTGTCTTCAGTTATCTCTTGATTATTGGCTCAGAATTTTAAAAACTGTCTTTTCTTTAACGTTGCGCAGTAGGGAATGCTTTGGCAAACAGAACACTCTATCCATAAACCTGCTCAAATATCTTATCCACCTGGCCCTTAAAAGTGAGCACTCGCCTGTGCTAGGAGGAGTTTTATCAGACCCTTAATGAAGGCCTATTTTGCTGGTATACACAGGAACTAGTGATGCAGTTATCTGGCAGAAGCATCCTTCAGTTGGTATCACCAGTTGCTACATTCCTCACCTTCAAACGCATCAGACCTGAGTTGACATAAACCCCATGTGTTTGGGGTCTAAATCCAGGGTGCGCATGAGTGTCAGGTCTGGGAAGATTGTCCACAGCGAGTCCGATCAGCACGTGACTTTTAGCTTGGTCAGTGCCCCTGGTTTAAATGGGGGATGTGATTGCTATATTGTAGCTCCTTACGTGAAAGAGAGCTAGTCCATGCAGGCATTTGTCCACGCAGGCTTCCGTTGTCAGACTTTCCCTGCTATCATCAGCTATGGTTTCACTACATGTGCTCAGTTATAGTGAAAGATGCCGGGTGTTAAAGTGGGTTTAGGCAATGGTTATGTTTGACTCTGCAAAATCCAAAGGCAGTTTCTCATGTTTGCCTCCTCCTTTCCCGCATCTCCACCTTCATTAAATATCGCTGATCTGCATCTACTCAAGAAATAGCAATTAGTCACATTCATCTGGTAAGGCAGTGAGCTCCTGATGAAGCAAAACACTACACGTCTGTGAAATTCCAGGTCGTGCAAGTGCTGCCAGTCCCGCGGCAGCAGCCTGTGTTGCCATGATGCTCCTGTGCCGCTGTTTACGTGGGAGTCGCAAAGGCTTCTTCCCTGCGGCAGCTGCCAGCCCTCGTCGCACCCAGCCCGTAATGAAACTGCATGTCAGAGTGCACAGGGATGTTGCGAAGGGTCTCCAAAATTTTGCAGTACAGACAGCCCCAGGTGGCAGAGGTGCCTGCAGCTGCAACGAGCTGAATGAAAGAGAAGCCCCAGACACCTCCTTTCTTGCTGCTCTTCTGCAGAAGTGATTCCAGCTTCTAAGAAGCCCTGGTGTTGTCTTCAGCTGTTCCTTGTATCGGTGTTCCCATTACAGTGAGACTCTGTGTCATTCAACAAACTGAAATACTGTAGTCTTCCAGTCAAATATAGTTGGAGAAACAACGATCAAGCTTCCCCCTCCTCATATAAGTCCCTAATGGAGAAATTGCATAGCCAAAAACTAATCTGTGGGGGTTTTTTATTCTATTTTTTGCCAACTTTATCAATCATTCAAATAAAGGCTGATATTTTTTCTTATGTTTTTGCCTCAGTTACATCTTTAGACTATCGTGGCTGTGTTACCCATTTTATTATAGTAATAACTCTACTTCTGCATAGATAGATAAATTGGTGTGGATGTTTCCCTGTAACATATTTTTCCTAAACTGAAGCCCTCACCCCACCTATGGACTCATTCAGGTTTGCCAGAAATGTGTTTGGCCACATCCTGGAGAAGGACTCTCATTTCCCCTAGATTACTGCCTGAAAGGTGATGCAAGTAAAACCTTGCAAATGCTTTCTGCATTAAAAAAAGAACTTTGCCTATGAATTTAAATTTCCTATAGCTTACTTTTTATGATTCAGTAGTGAGTTATATTTGGGGTATGTTTTGTAATTAGAGGGCAGAACAGATGGCAAACCCTCTGTTTAAAGTGAAGTGTACCAAGTAACCCACAGTGCTTGGTGTTTTGTATCTCGCTAACCAGAATTTGGAGAAAAGTTGCACTCACTTTTCTCAACCTTGCTCCCAAAGCTTTATGTGGAAACAGTGTTAGCAGAAACATTCACCAAATCTCACTTAATAGTGGCACCGTTTTGGCTGCTACTCAGGCCTGCGAACTAAATCTAGTTTAGAGTAGCTCAGGTGGAAGACAGGAAACATCAAATATCATGAGCAGAGGCATCCTTGAGATGTATGAATTGAGTATGAAGGGCCCAGTTTGGCAGCTGGGGAACAAATATGTCATAAATGAAGACTTTGGCCAAAATACAAGACCAGTTTAGAACACTTCAAAGATTCTTAAGTGACTTTATATAGTAAAAGAATGATCTCGATCCTTGATGAGTTTCAGTATGAGATACAGCTTGACCACTTTGGTATCCTTCTATCTGTCAATGATGTACAGAATTTTTCATTCCTTTTGTGTTGCTGTGTTGGTTTGTTCCATGGAATAGGTGCAGGCAGGACTCCATTTCAGCTGTAGGTAACCTTAAGCTTTTCTCTGCTTCAGCAAACTATTAGGAAGCTTCTATTAATGAAATATTTGCTTTTACTTCTACAGAGAAAGCATAACAGAACTGCTAGGCCATCAGATGCTGCAATACCTTGCCTTTGCTTCTTGTAAGATGGGCCAGTTGGACACTCGTTCCAGAGATGTAGGCACATTCCCTTTCAGAGTAAGCAAGAGCAAAGGAGTGGGAGAAAGCAGTGGAAAGAAAACGTGTGATGTAGAGTTCCTTGGCATTGACTTTCTGAGATTCCTTTCTCTTACCACCCATTTAGAAGAGAGTTTATCTGATGATGGCTGAAGGTCTAGACAGGTGTAGGCACTAGCTGGCAGGTAGGAATTATTACCAGAGAAGCTTCTGCATTCAGAGTTTACCTGTGGGATAAAATTAAGTCCAGTTCATAGCTCTCCTTTCTCTACCTCTTTGAAATAATTTTTTTTTTATTCTGTACTAACATTAATCTGGCTCTTTCACCATCATCCATCTATTCCCCTGCCAATGCTCTGTAGCTTTTTAGCAGCATTTGTGGTCTGTGAAGTCTGTGTAGTATCATGATGAGAATTCAGAATAACCCAGTGTTACTTCGTACTCTTCCACCCTCCCACCCCCTCTGTCCAACTGATTCTCCATTAAATTCTCATTCCTTTTCTTCTTTCCTTCTACCAGTCTTTCTTTTGCATCCAGTTTTCCATTTTGCTTCTAAGCCGGCCCCGCTTTGAGCAGGGAGTTGGACCTGGTGACAATCTGTATCATTCTACTCACTGAAAATCATCCTTTAAATTGCAGAGTCCACCACCAGCATTGCTAATCATAATTCTTTTATGTGGAAAGACTCACATTTTTATGTCACTGTATGGTGGTCCTAATGACACACACACCCCCCTCCCAAACCTGCAATTTGTCTTGTACTTAGGTGGCATCTTGGATTAACAACAATAATGTTAGTTTGATGCTCTGCATCAGCCTTTATATCATAGTGGTTTTTGTATGTGTCTCGTTCAAATTTAAGCCTTTCACGCATGATCGAATTATCATGTCAGCTGAGTGCTGATGATAGTATGCATATACACTTAAATCCACGATATGTTTGAGGTAACTCAGATTAGCCTCAGTCATAATGAAAAATTTATATTTCTTGAACTTACTGACAGCACGCAGGCTGTGTCACAGCAGATAAACTGACAAGTAGTAACTGTTTAAACCAAGGTAATTTTATTACGGATTGAGACCTTAGTTCAGAGGTACTCGGTTATGTATTGTGAATTGGGCAGGGTCAGGCTTTCAGTGACCGAATTACTGTGGATAGACATTATTTTTATTATCTGCATTGAATACTGCTGTGACCCTATTGATTTTTGTGATTTTGTTTCTAGTGGTGTGCTGGTTTGAGCTGGGATAGAGTGAATTTTCATCTCAGTAGCTACTGGGGGGCTGTTTTGGATCTGTGCTGGAAACAGTGGTGATAACACAGGGATGTTTTTGTTACTGCTGAGCAGGGCTGAGACAGGGTCAAGGCCTTTCTGCCCCTCACCCCACCCCATCGGTGAGGAGGCTGGGGGGCACAAGGAGCTGGGAGGGGACACAAGCACTCCTTAGCAACAACTGAAAACAGCAGTGTGTTATCAACGTTGTTCTCATACTAAATCCAAAACACAGCACTGTACCAGCTACTAGGAAGAAAATCAACCCTGAGTTGAAATCAGGACAAATACACATTCTTGGTGGAAAATCTGCCTCTGAACAGGTTTGAGAAACTCCTAATGGTAAGTAGACGTGACTTGGAAGCTAGGTGACACACTCCGTGATCCCATCCCTTGCAGACCTCCAGTAAAAATGTCCCTGTTGTATAAATGTGTTCACAAATTGCACTGCTACTGCTAGGCAAATATACTTTTCCCCAGCAGCCTTGTGCTTATTATCCTCTTTTTTTTCTTCTTTTTTCTTTTTTTTTGGGGTTGGAGTGTGGGGAGGCAGGCAGGCAGCAAGGGGAAAAAGTTGTAGCAGCATTTCAGTTTGACGTTCATGCAGCTATAAGAGCTGTGTTTTGTCAACTACTCTCTGAGCTCCACTCATTTTACATAACAGATTCTCAGGTTAAGAGAAGCTAGGGGAACAGAAGAGTGTTTCAATGATTAATATCCCTGCTGGGTACCAGGATGTCAGATTGCTGCTGCAAAAGAGATTAAAAAAAAAAAAAAAGTTTAAAAAAAAAAAAAAAAAAAAAATTGACTGTTTAAACCAAGGTAATTTTATTACGGATTGAGACCTTAGTTCAGAGGTACTCGGTTATGTATTGTGAATTGGGCAGGGTCAGGCTTTCAGTGACCGAATTACTGTGGATAGACATTATTTTTATTATCTGCATTGAATACTGCTGTGACCCTATTGATTTTTGTGATTTTGTTTCTAGTGGTGTGCTGGTTTGAGCTGGGATAGAGTGAATTTTCATCTCAGTAGCTACTGGGGGGCTGTTTTGGATCTGTGCTGGAAACAGTGGTGATAACACAGGGATGTTTTTGTTACTGCTGAGCAGGGCTGAGACAGGGTCAAGGCCTTTCTGCCCCTCACCCCACCCCATCGGTGAGGAGGCTGGGGGGCACAAGGAGCTGGGAGGGGACACAAGCACTCCTTAGCAACAACTGAAAACAGCAGTGTGTTATCAACGTTGTTCTCATACTAAATCCAAAACACAGCACTGTACCGGCTACTAGGAAGAAAATCAACCCTGAGTTGAAATCAGGACAAATACACATTCTTGGTGGAAAATCTGCCTCTGAACAGGTTTGAGAAACTCCTAATGGTAAGTAGACGTGACTTGGAAGCTAGGTGACACACTCCGTGATCCCATCCCTTGCAGACCTCCAGTAAAAATGTCCCTGTTGTATAAATGTGTTCACAAATTGCACTGCTACTGCTAGGCAAATATACTTTTCCCCAGCAGCCTTGTGCTTATTATCCTCTTTTTTTTCTTCTTTTTTCTTTTTTTTTGGGGTTGGAGTGTGGGGAGGCAGGCAGGCAGCAAGGGGAAAAAGTTGTAGCAGCATTTCAGTTTGACGTTCATGCAGCTATAAGAGCTGTGTTTTGTCAACTACTCTCTGAGCTCCACTCATTTTACATAACAGATTCTCAGGTTAAGAGAAGCTAGGGGAACAGAAGAGTGTTTCAATGATTAATATCCCTGCTGGGTACCAGGATGTCAGATTGCTGCTGCAAAAGAGATTAAAAAAAAAAAAAAAGTTTAAAAAAAAAAAAAAAAAAAAAATTGAAGTCAGTTTTCCAGATGCCCAAAGGAGAGGAAGGCACAGGTTTTTAAAGGTGTTGAGGAACCAAAATATAAAGTAGGTATCTTCACGTTCTGAGTGTATCCTTAGATGCATAATTATTTTCAGATGAGCAACCCCTTTTTACTCTTGAAAGATGCTTATTATCCTATAGTGATTACAGAGTTAAGCAATACCTTTCGACTTCAAAGAAATCTGTTCCTTTTTTATGGTGAGGAATCAGCAATAAAAAAAAATCCCCATTAATGTAGAAGTAGGCAAAAAAATCCTCAGATCTGGACAAAGGGCGTGAGGAGCCAAATCCCTAGCGATGTGCGCAGCTGTAGTGGTCTCGAAAGCAGCGCTGCTCTGCTCCGCATGAGGTGTGAAGGCTCTTGTGCCCAATGCGAGGGAGGTGATGAGGCCCGTTTCAAGGGGCATCTTGCAGGAGTCGCCCACCCGCGTTTGCAGTGGTTACCTCTGAGAGTGCGGATGACCAAGAGGTGTAGAAATGGACTTGCATTGCTCCAACCTCCTTCCTCCAACAGAACGCTTTCTGCAGTATGAAGTGGTTAAAGAAGTTGGAAGTGACTTTTATTGTTGTCTTCTATTTTTAGCAAGTAATCAGAAACACTTTATTCTCCTTGATAGGGCAGTGTATAAGAAAGCAAAGGCGAGGCAGCCTAGGGGAATGTGAAGCATCTTACTAAGGCTGTTTCCCCTGATATCCCAAATGTAATTTATTTAACTGTTTGTAATGGTGTTTCTATTTCCCTTCGTTCACTTCATTTTGTTAAAGCCATGCTACTAAATATTGCTACCGATCTGATTGCTGTTAGGATCGAAAGTATTGTAGGCTACACAAATGTGATTATGGCTGTAGCCCGTAAGAGTTTTCTGTGACACCGTTCTCTACAGACTGTTGTTCCCGGGAAGCTGATCTAACTTCCAGGACAGGAAATCTTCTGTAAAGGTGACAGACTCCCAAATGACTCTTCAAGGCATTTATGTAGGAGTATGATGCCTTCCAATTACCTGATTCACCAGTGAACACCTGTAGACACCCTGGTGTTTTCTACCAGTTGGAAACTATTCATGGATGGGAGAAAGAAAATTGCTTGTACTGCAGTTTTGCATGGACCTGGAAGGTGTGGGGCTGCTCAGCTCTCTAGAGGAAAGACACTGTTCTCTGCTTTGTTACAGCCATTAAACTTCGTTACAGACCCAAGTGTCTGCAGCAGTGCTGGGGAATCAGTACCACTCTGCATTTCTGCTGCAAGAGTTGGTGTCTGAGCTGTCGCGCGCTCTACGGTACCACTGACCTAATCCAAAAAGGGTAAGGGATACTTAATCCAACAGTTTCTTTGTCTTTGTTGCTCCCCACTAGTCATGAAGGCCAGGTGCGCTCTCAGGTTAAAGATCAAGCTTAAAGACGATTTCTCTGGGAATCTGGTCATTGCAAAGAATTGATTTCATCTGCCCTTCCAGAACCCTGGGCTTCTCCTGGGCACCAGCATCCTTCAGCTCTGGCAGAATTCCTCCTCCTCCTCCTCTCCAGCCTCACCTCTCACTCCAAAGCTCTTCATTTCTATGATAAATTACGCTGCCCACGTGCTCGAGTTTTCTCCTGTCCGTCTAATAAGCAATCACTTAGTGCAGATGACAGGAAACTGCCTACTGAAATCGATAGCTGATGTGCAGCAGCCCTCTTCAGGTGAAGGCAGCAGTGAATGAAGATGAGGAGAGCAAGTCCCTTGGTATGGAGAGGATTTACAGACTGTATTCATGTGTCTAGAAAATGAAGGGCTTAGGAGAGGGTGCTATTTGAGGTGAGAAGATGGGATTGGTGGGTTTCAGTGTCAGTAAGTGTAAGGGCTGGGCAAATAAGGCAGTGTAGATTTGAAGATGTAACCACCTAGCATGTGAGACTTAATGTTTTTATTTTGGTGTGGTGTGTTTTTTTTTTTCTTTTTAAGAAACTGTTACAGAGGAATTGGCATCAGTCTTCTGGGATGAGTGTGTGAGGGTATGGGCTTGAGTAGGGATTCTGGGCAAGCGCTGGAATGAATTCGAGAGGCACTTTCTTTCTTGGTACGGCTGGCACGGTGTCTGTGGATGTGCAAGGACCTTCCAAGTGCAAGGTCCTGCACCTGGGTCG
>KL265519.1:0-155720 GCA_000699545.1 Podiceps cristatus
AACCCCCCCCCTCGCCAGTTTTTCACAATTAAGTTTTTAAGAATATCCAGTTATATGGCATAGATCATCCTTGGGTTACTTGCTGTAACCTGGTGCATCCATAGGACTTCAGATACAGCACTAATAGGTATCAAAGTCTGGGCTTTGATGTTCCATTTTTTCCAAGGCAATCTCTGAGAGGGACTTCCAGTCTTGGGCCTTTAAACCTAAGGATTAAAGCCTTGCCCACAGTTCCAGTTTTTAAGGTTTCTAGACACAGCTGACACTCAGGCCCTGGATCATCCAAATAAGTTCTCACTATATGTAACTCTTTCATGCAGTTTCTCCCATTGCTGCCTTTGAATCTGGGAAAATACCTGCTGAGTATCCTAGAAACCCCAAAAGATGCTGTACAGAATTGACATCCTTTGCAGCTGTGGGTTCTAGACAGCTTATTTCTTAGCAGAACCAGGATGTTGTTTAAGGAATATTTGAAAATGTTCAGAATTGCTTAATTGGTTTGGGGTTTTTTTTGGGTTTTTTTGTTTGGTTTTTTTTTTTTTAAATCTGTTTGGGGAGGGGGGGAGAGCGTTCCGACACCTTATTACTAAGCTTAAACTAGGCTTTTGTTATTTGCACATATGATTTTTTTTTTTTTGCACATATGACTTTACTGTTTGTGAGAAGTCTCAGCTTGTTTGCTAGTTCTGTTGTGTTTTACTTTAGGATTTTCCTGCATAAATAACATATGTGCACCAGAACATAAGCATTGTAAAGCGGGTTTATTTATAAGTTCTTTGAAGTTATAAAACATACTTTGAATAATTTACATTTATATGAATATCTATATCTTTGAACTTACTCTACTGTCCGGCTAGAGGTCCTGTGCCCTCTGTCCTTATGTCCCTGACATGAAGTTTGGCACTGTGGTGTGGGTAACCTGAATCTGTCAGCTCTATTGCAGTGACTGTGTGAGCGTATGTTTAGCTCTTCCTCTGGCGTTACACAGTGGGGAAGTACTGGGTTCTCCAACAGCCTGTCAGGAATCCACTTGACGATATGTGTGAACCTTGGAAGGAAAGAGAGAAATGTTGGGCAAAACATTTTGGGTTTAGTGAATTGCATTTCCTGACAAAACTGTTGTGTTGAAAATGTTTTCTAGTCTAGTTGTACTTCTCATGAAACTAAACTTTTTTTGCAACCAACTGCTGCATAATAAATTGATGTAAATTGTAATTTACATCAGAGCAGACTATAACTCTACAATATCTTTGTTCGCAGGGAAGAGAGGAGTTGTAGGCAGAGCAGGGAAGTGCTCACATCACGGGTAGTGAGGCTGGCTCTGTCACTGCTATGCTGTCAGTGCTGATCCACAGCTTTGGACTCCAAAATCCTGGCTGTGAAAGAAAGCAAAATCTAACACATTCCCAAGAACTGCATTTATTATCTCAGTTTTGTAAGATAAAATTTTCCTGCACTATTGAGTTCTTTTATACGCTAGCTGTCAATACAGATTCTTCTGATTATTAGAATAGTAGTTCACTTTTTTTTTATCCCAGTGTAACTAAGAAACAACTTGTCTGAAGTCAAAGGAATTACACTTCTTGTTTTATCAATGCAAGTAAAAAGGAGAATCAAGCCCCATATTTGTTTTATTCTTGGCTTAGCTTTCAGCAAAGTTGTAGGTGCAGTAAATAGCATAAAAAGAAAATCCATGCTCTAACACTTCCAACATACAAGACAGCAGCAAAATATAGATTTCTTTCTTAGTTTCTTTGTAGCTTAATGTATATATGAAATTAGTATAGGGCTCCAGAAACATATGAAAAGAGGGAGTTTCACTCAGGGAGCACATAAACAGTGCCAAGGAGTTGGTGGTGTACTGTGCTATTTGCTGTGCCCTATTTTCACAAACAATTTCTGCTGTCAAAAACGGATGGAAGTTCAGAAATTTCAAGACGCCCTGTGATGCTGTGAGTCTTCTTTTGTTGTTTAGTGGTGCTCTTAGTTCCTTCTAACTGGTGCAGGCATAAATCCCTTTTTTCCTAACGAAGGGGTTCCATTCTGTGAGAGGAAACTCTTTGCATTTCAACAGGAAGAAGAAGCTGTTACCTGCTCCTGTTTTCAGTTTCTTGAAGGTATAGCACCTCTAACATCCAGAGTTTGGGCTGGGGAGGTGCCTATGTCTTCAGCATTCCTAAATTTTCAGTAAAAACTTCTTCAAATCAGGATCAAGGACAACAAATTAGTAGGAAGTGTTTCCATTTGTATATTGTCCCAGTAGCTGACGATTAAGGGAAGCCCCTGTTTGAAATAATTTCTTATCTGTATAAATAGGCATTTCTTTCTTCTCCCCATCAAGTGCTTGCATCTTTTCCCCTTTAGGTGGATAAATAGATGTTTCCATGCCTGTAGGAAAGCAAACTTCCTCCAGGCTTGCATTACGGGACAAATACCTCAGTGTTTCCTCTGAAATCCTAAATGGCCTTTTCTGCAAAGTATTTCATAAGATCCGAGTCATACTGATCAATACACCTATGCCCCACAAACACTATTTTAAGTACGAAGGAAGTGTTTAAAATACCTTTTTTTTTTTTTTTTAACCAACTCTAATCAATCACCTGCTCCCATCCCCACCTCCCAAATCCTGTCAGATGAATGTGAAGACTCAGGGCAGTTAGAATGAGATTTGGTAGAATGTGATTTGGAAGAGTCCACTCTTATTGAACAATTTTTTTTTTTAAGTGTTCCTCTACGCACACTTACCCCCTCACCTACACCCCACCTTCCATTCCCCCAATTAAGAAAAAAAATCAGTATTCTTTTGACTTTCTCCAGGGTGGGGGTTATTAATTTTTTTTTTTTAATATGGAAACTGAATCCAGGAGGTGAAGTCCCCAAAGCAGCTGATGAAATTGCAGCCAAGATAAAATTCCCCACAGTGGAAGCCTAGTTCAGTCCAGTTCAAAATGCACTATTTCACTGGAGTCCAGCATGTTCTGAATTTAGGCCAAGACCCTGGCATTAAATATAGTACACATGAGTAGACCCTTGTGCCTAGCTGTAACATTAACACTGAAGATTTGCATAGGTCTGTGACTCGTCCTACACTAATGTAATCCTGGGATTAAGGTTTTAGTTTCTCTTTTTTACTAAAGTCATCTACAGTAAATTCTCATTTTATTATACAAAACTGGGTCATTGGTTAATAACTTTTTTTCCCCTGTTGTTTTCACTGGAGAGAGTTTAAAAAAAAAAAAAAAAAAGGCAAACACCCCCACCCATTTCAAACACTGTGTCTTAAATTTTTAAATATAAATGTACTGTGTAGCTTTAATATCAGAATTGGTTAACTTCTCAAATAAATACTATAATGTAAGGCCAGATATACAATATGTAAGTGTTATACATTCTTATAAAATTTCTCGCTTCTGAAAACTAACAGAGGGATTAGCAGGAAAAATAAGGTATGGAATTTGAGCCACGGATACTGTGCTTTTTTTCTCCTAGTCACTGCAGTAAATGTAGTTACCAGAAAGCTCATCAGTGAACATAATCCAAGGCTCATGTGTCAAAGGCCAGAGCTCAATCCTGCACATGGATCTACCAAGATCTATGTTATGTATTACACCTAAGTTTATGGAAAAATTTTTAGCAGCTTTAACGTTAAGTGCCTCCTTGACAAGTGCTCTGGGGTTCCCTTGTTTGTTTTGAATGTGCAGTCAGTCACGTGTCAGGTGTCTAAGGTCTGGGACACATTTCTGGTTTGGGTACAGTCACCAGCACAATGGTTAGGTCCAAGGTTATCCTAATTGCTGGCCAACCACATCATAAGTCTTCAGTAAATGAAAATCTTTCTCCTCTACAGCTTCAAAGTGGAGCCATAAAAATTTTTGGGAATGGAAGTGAGCTCAGTAACTTCTGCTGTCATCCACAGCAATGTCTACACCTAGGCAGTCAGTCCTACATTGCTAACAAACTCATTTGCCATTTTAGCTTTCATTTAAAAACAAAATGATTTTTTTTAAAAAATTTTGTTTGTTGTTGTGAGATTTGTACTGCTAGTCCTTATAGATGTTGGCTTGTGACTCGAGCAATTTAATCTCTCAATCCCTCCCTTTACTTCTCGTCTTTACCAAAAGGCAAAGATTTCATTATGGTATATGCCCATGCTGAACTGTATGTTAACCTAGTTCTCATGTACAGTGTACTACATAAATAATGCAAGTTTTACAGTCTCCCAAATCCTTTATCAGCTGGTAGCACAATTCTTTGAAAATCCCTTCCTAGCTTATGGTAATATGTTACTTTTTATGATGAATCCAGTCAGAGCTTTACTAACAGCTTTGAGGGGAAAAAGCTATGAATATAGAAAGACTGGAGATTTTGTGGGGGGCATAGATTAGATGGATCTTCCATAAAATTCAGTGTAGAAGAGGCTCAGCAGAAGGCCAAGAGGTATAGTCATTGTGTGCAGGTTGGACTACATGGCAGCACTTCTTTCAGTGATAATATTTTCCCCACATATACTGTAGGGAAGTCAGTGATAGAGCAGTCTAGACACTGTACTGTAAATCAGCTGAAGTCAATAGCATTGTGTCTGCGTACTACATCTGAAGATTTTTGTCTATATTAAAATAAAGTCTACTCTTAAGGTCTGAAGCATCAGTCTTCCAGAATCTCTTATTTGTTATTAGCAAGTTACTAATGTGGAAAAGACATATTCATTTAGAAAGAAAACTTCCCCATAGAAGTTCAAAATGTTGGTAAGGAGGTGGTGTTATCAAAACCATATTTTCATGTCCTAAACAAGACTTGGCTCAACTCCACCTACCTGGGTGGGATATTTTTTTTTTTGTTGTTGCCTGGTGGCTGAACAACCCCCTAAAAAATAGGAAATCGGATGTCATAGTAAGGAGTCCAGAATGAGCAAGATTCAGTGCTGCTTTTCTCCAGCAGTAAAATGCTTGCTACTAAGATGTGAAGTACTGATACTCAGTTGCATTTTTGTCTTGTTTTTCTTTGGCAGACCTTTATTAGTTATTACCTAAGTACTCATAGCACAGTAATAGGGCTCAAGACAGGTATATAGAAATAGAAGAAAAACGTGTATGTTTTTATATGCTTTAAGTGAGCTCAAAAATCTGTCATCCCGCTGTCCCTTATATCATCCTCTTAACACGGTGGTACAGTCATGTAGATGGGCCTCAGTACTTAAGCAAATTCCTGTATCACAGAAGAATTTGATTTTAGAATGAGTGAAAACCTACAAATGTATGTAAATCCTCTGCTGTTACAGTGGGGAGATCTAGCCAGGTTTGTTTCTTGATTCTCTCCAATATTTCACCCTTAAACAGTATTCTTGAGCCACAAATGGAAGGCAGATTAGGAGATTAGCATGCCTCCATGAGGACTGTTGGTTACCCTTCCTGATGTTTAGCCAGTGATGTCCTTCATGCATGACTAGGTGGGACCATTCCCTGCCTGGGTAGCAAAATGCACCTTGTTAACCAGCTTGTAAACTTAGCTGATGATAAACTCTTCATTAATTTACTGTGAGGTAAACTTTCTCCCATGCCAGGTTGGTGGGAATATATTGTTTCCTTAATATATGCTTGAAGCTACATCTAAAATGAATGTAAAAATTATCCCTCCCATAGTTTATGCAAGCATAGAAATGAAAACAGTATTATGCAGTTCATTAATAGCTCTTGCTCTTTGCTATGTACAGTGATAGCCAACACCTCCAGTGGCATGAGGAGGGTGACTTTTGGGAAATTCTTTCCAGGGATATGTGGATGGGGGAGAGGGGGAGAATTTTTTATGACATTTTATAACTATTTTCAGCAGAAAAGCAGTACTTTATCATAAATATGCATTGCACTGCAATTATTCTATCAATAACCTTGCATGGCTGATTTACTTTTTTTTTTTTTTTTTTTTCCCTTTTTTAAGTTTAGCAGGGGGTTTAGGGCATAGAGTAAGAGGAACTTTTTTTGAGGTATATCCCAAGGGATTTTAATATCTTGTTTGATCTGAGAATGTTTGTTTTTCTTTAATTGGTCACTACCACTGACATAGCTGATTAATAAAAGCAGAGCTGCAGAGATAGTAACAATTAGTATCTATAGTGCTGTGCATCTAAGTACATAGCAAACATACGGTTTATCTTACTGTTTACCCATTAAATGGTTCCCTTCCTGAGATAAGCACAGCTAATCAAATGACTTGCTAGATCACACAGTGAATCAGAGGCAGAGCTATGGAAACAAGTTTAAGGGCATGAAGCTACAAATACTTATGACTGTGAGTAACTTTACTCTTGGGAGTTTTTCAATTGACTCCAGGAGGGATTATGTAGGGTAATAAGCTCTGAACTTCATGGAAAGTGTTCGCAGGACTGGTCCCCAAGCATATTCAATCGCAGTCTTCACATAAAATCACATAAATCTGTAGTCAGGGACTTTTAATAAACATATTCTATGCCATAAATTACTTTCTGAGGAGGATTTTTAGAGGCATAATTTTACAGCATTGACCTCCAATAGACTCATAACATTCTATCATGTTAAATGTATATTTAATAGCTTCAAAGCTTTTGTATTAGTAGTCCAATGGGCCTGAAGGGCTTAGGACTGCAACAACCTATTGTGTCAATGGATATTTAGAGAGGTTAAAAAAAAATGCAGATTATTGACTTTATTATTGATGCAAAGGAGCCATTATGTCCTATCAGGCAATTAAATGCCCTTTCATAAAGAGCTCATTCCATGGAGACTGAATTTATGGAAATGATAAAACTTAATGGCTCCATAGGAATCATTACATCAGGTCTGAAACACTTTTTAGGATATTATTATTTATTTTCACATTCATACATGTAATAATGAGAAATTCAGGAATTTTTTTACTACATTATAAAGATAAAGGTGTAGAGGTTGCTATATTACTTTAAACAAATCCTAAAGACAAATGTAGCTGCATCATTTCCTCCTTTCTTTGAAGGTACAAATTTAAACTAGCCCCGTGAATAGAGGTGGCTGCATTTTGATAGCTTTTGTAAATCTAAAACGTGCCAGGTTAAAATTTACAATTTTTATTTTCATTTCTACATCTGATTTATGAACACTTGCCCACACTTCATCCCTTTCTACTAGAGCTGTAATTTTGCGCAGGTTATTCTGACATATTTTATAGCTAATGAAGGATTTTGGATGTATCCACATACAACATGGCATTGAACCTGGAAATTGCTCTGCTGTCTTCACTTGAGTCCCTTTGCAAATTCAGTCCTAAATTCAGCCTCCCAGTGAGGTCTCTCTGGTTTGCAGTTTTTTCCACTTCTAAGCGTAGGTACTGCCCACATACGTTCCCAGAGTTTGTGGTTTTTGTTTTCTTTTTTTTTTTTTAAACACCTAGGTATTTAAAGTTATTTGCTGTTAGACACGAAGGTGTAGAAAATATAAGAAGTGCACCACAAGAATGCTAGATTTTTGCAAGAGTTTGTTTCCTACTCAGAGTAACACATCACATTTCTGGCAATGAAGCTGCACCTGTGTCAAAAATAGCCACATCATTAAAACCCCTTAGTTGACACTCAGACGCTGAACCCATCTGAAGAGCTGTCTCTTAGTCATCAGCTAGCGCTTTTTAAGGGTGTAGGCAATTAGGATTTTACACTGCATGTGGCAGGTGTGTGCATTTGTATTTTGGGACTGTGTGAAGCTGCAGCATACCCGTTATGTATCCGTCCATACGCTCTCTTCTCTTTGTGGGCAGGCTGTAACAAAGGATCTGCACTGAAGCTCACAGATAAGATATCCGATCTCTGTAGACATTCAGATTTTATCCAGGTCCATACAACCAACAGCAGTACTGCTATAGGGCCAAGGAGTCTGTTTCATAGAGTCCACAGTACAAAATTCGTGCTGTATGGCGATGCAATTATTTGCTTTTTCTTATGGCTTTCTCCATTCCTTTTTTGCTCCGTCATCTCTTCTTATTTGGCAAAAGGGGAAAATTCAAGGAAGGCTATGTTACTACAGCCTGTGAGGCATAGTCCCTAGGCAGATAAAATATTCAAATTAACTACTTATAATTAAAATGTAAATTAAAATATTTGCTGGTTTATTCTTGGATTTATCATCTCAAACGCTGTCTTTTGTCTTTGTCTGAGATTGGCAAAATGAAAGCACAGGAATGTCATTGTGCTGCCAATAGCACTATTTTGTCCCTGCTTGAGTAAAGTTTTCTTAAGTATCCTCACATAAGTAAAAGCAGGTTTACCTATATTACAGGTTTAACTATGTTACCAACTTGCCCTGACTTTTTTTATTTTAACCTTTGAGAATGTCCCCAACTCTGTTATGGCTAATGTATATGCTGAAACATAGGTGCCTGTATACCTCTTGGTAGACTCCGGGGGTAGCACTCATAAAAGAAGAAAAATCACTGATCAGAGACAGTGCATCATAAACTAATAATTTAAGGGAGTGCTTAAGATCACAGTTAATTTTAGGAATCTCTTGAGTTTCTGTTCAAGTCAATGATGAGACTTATTCTTAACCTTAAGAATCTTGTACTGCTCTGAGTAAGGTCCTTTGCAGAATAATAATTAAAACAAAAATTATAAAAAGGTTTTTCCATCTTTTAGTCACTTTCTTATTGCAGGGCTATATCTAAGATAGGAATAATGCTATAGTTTAATATAGGTAACTTCTCTGTTCTTACTGTGAAGAACTTTTATAGACCAGTACAAAATGATTTAAGGCCCTTGAAATGTTTGTTTTCAACTCTTTCATTTTAACGTCTTTTTAATCAAAGATGTGCTGTAACTATAAAATACATTCTTTTGTAGGAGACTGTAGAGAAATCCCTGAAGTGCTTCACTTTGAGGATCTTTGTTAGTCAAGGTAGAGGGCTCGGTAAGCCACAAGCATTATAATTACCTGATTTTGCTCTTGTTGAAATCAGTGGCAAAACTCTTATAGGTTGCAGTGGCAGCAAGACTGAAAGGAACTGCTGTGCTTTAGTTTATTGTTCCATTTTCTGATTAACATCTTAAACTGCATTTTGATCATGTAGCTTCTACTGACAGAGAATGCCTGATGGTCTTTTGTTGATCTTCTGAGAGAACAACAGCTCATCTTGATGCTCAGCCAAGGCATCTATCATTTAGCTGTCCCTTTCAGTTACCGTGTTGAGAATGCAGCATGGCCTGGCTCAGAGTCTCCACTCCATCTGCTGACCTGTCGAAAAAATTCCTTTCAGGATCCAGCAATGAATTTTTTCTGCACTAAAGGGGTTTTTAACTTTTTGTATTGAGTAAATTTAGTAGGTTAGACTCAAAATGAGGTTACTATCGTTCAAAAAGTTACTATGCACCAGTTTAGCCACAGTTACTGTCCAGAAGAGGTATTCTTAGCCTGCAGAAAGTATCGTGTCATTTAACTGTCCCATAGGTCAATGTTAGAAAATCAAAAGTCACATTACTGTGTTTGCTGCAATGAGTAATAATGGACAAGTGCAGAAGTCTAGTTAACGTATATCAATTTGACTATGAGATTGTGACATTTTGGCATTTATTTCTTTTCATTTTCCTAAACAGATGGTTTTATTCCAACCATGCAGTTTTTTCCTCCACTGTTTTTTGGTTGGTGTTTTGTTTTTTTTTTTTTGAGCTCTCTCATCTAGCTTTCATTAGCTGTTGTTCTCCACCTAGTATTCAGGCAAGTGTGCTGCACATAATCTAGGACTGGAATTAAACAGAAATGAGTGGGGGGAAAAATAGCAGATCTGTACTAATGCTTCTGCCAAGGATAATGGTAGATAGGTGCAGAGGTCCACTCTTTCTGTTACATTGGATGACTCTTTGTTATGTGTAGGTGTTAAACAGGGAGTACCTCCTTTTCTCCCTCAGTTTAACTTTTCCCTTTCATCTCTGCCTCCTACATGTGTCATATGGCATCCATCAGTAGTACAAAGGCAATGTCACATGCTTAGTTATTGCTGCCAGTAGTAATACAAAATCAGGCCTGTCTGACATGTGAAAAGCAAAGCCTTCTTTATTGCAGACAAATACAAGTCACCAACAAAAAAGGCTGTGGTTTTTTAATGGAAAGAAAACACCAACAAATTGGCATTAATTGAAAATTAGGGCATGAAAGACAGAGAAGAGCTAAGACAAGTCAATCGCTATACCTGTAACCCTGAGCTGACAATAAATTAACAGCAATAGCAGCGAGATGCATTGGACCAAATTAATCACAGATGCAAACAGTTGAAAGTCAGGTGTGAATAAATTGGTTTAAGAAGGGTCTACAAAAACTAAATAATTCCACAACTGACCATGAGTGGAGTAACTATACAAAAGGATTGGAGCAACTATACAAAAAGAATTTAACATGTATGTCCTGCCTCTGGTAGGAGATACAGAGATTGACTGTGGGAGCATAAAGAAGCAAAAAACACATGGGGGATAGTAGAGTCTGTCCCCATGTGAGTTTTATAAACCTCTGTAAAACCTTTGAGTGTTATTTCCCTCTGGTGCTAAGCACAGATTGTGCACTTGCCAGGTGTAGCAGATGGGTGTGTAGGCATGAAAGGTAACGCAGAGGAGAAAGTTAGGGCTTGGTACCCTGGCTGTCAGGTGATTTTGTTTGTGATGTGAGTGGGGAGAATTTACTAACTCTGTGCTTCAACCCTCCTTTTCATAATGATGAATGATATTTTTTGTGTTGAAAAACAAATTCAGTAAGCACACTACAGTGTTCTCTTACATTAATTTCCTGAGGAACAACCCTAAATATTTTGTTGTCTGTTCCCAAGCTTAGAGACAGGCATTGGGCAATGCAGGCTGAAGATGAAAGAGGACATTTAGGAAAAAGTTACAAGGGCTTTTGCAAAATCGTTTTTATTGTTGGTCTGTTTTCCAGCATATAAAACCTAGTTATTATTATCCAGATAATGAGTAACTTGTACTGATCTTGCTTTATACACTATTGCTTATTTAACCTACATTGCGTTATGCCCACCTGTGCATGCACTGGGACATCTTGGAGTGAAGGATGTTACACTCTTGTAATTGCTGCAAAGCAGCCAGCATTAATTTCAGTTCTGAATTCTTCAAATTATATTACAATAATATTCCTGCTCTGCATTGGCATTGTTGACATCAACAAAAAACACTAATTACAGAACTGGTTTGGGTCTTTTCTTATTAGGCATTTGTTAAGAGTTAAATATCTTGATAAAGCAGAATATGCTGCAATTTGACAGCAGAAGTGAAGCATTTTGGAGAGTACTCCTACCATCTATCCTCCTTCCCTGGTGATGATAAATGTATACCATGAAGAGATTGTATCATTTGCTTCACTTGAGTAATAAAATGTTCTGTGCACTTTATCTTTAGTCAGCTTGTTGATTCTGATCAAGGGAAGGACTTGGCTGATCTTGGGATTCAGCTGATAAGAAAATGAAAATATTTGAAACTTGGAATTGACTGTGAACTACATGGTTTCATACATTCAACTACAATGGCTAAAATATTGTATGCTCTTAAATTTATTACTATTCTTTACAGTAAAGAGCTGAATTTAAATAGTTGAATTTATTTTTCCCTCTACATTTCCTAAAGCACAGGAGCTCTTCTTTTATAGAAACTATAGCTGGTCACATGGGAAGGCTAAGCCACAGGTGTGGGACAATACATTGCCATACTCAAGCACTTCCCTTTGCGTTGCTGTGAAACCTACAGAGCCCACTTCCTGTATCTGGACAGTACTAGCCAATGGATCTACCACAACTTCAAATTTCAGGTACATATAGGCAAGTATTTTTGTAGAATAGTTGATATGTTTTTGTCTGTTTTGAAACTATTTGAGAATTCAAGTCAAATCTCATTTAATTAAAATCTAACCAGTTAGGCTGCTTGTTTTTTAGGATGGAATTTTAATTCTGTTTCCCAGTAGAATTCCCAAATTACTAAATGGCTCTGCAGTATTATAATCCAGGTGCACTATTTTTGTCCTTCAGTTGAACCTGTCCTACTTTGTGTAATAGAGCTTGTGCATCAGAAACTAGGAATCTTATTTTCTACCTTTGTAGTGAGTAGCCTTTATAGTTTTTCAGTCTTCTCTCCTGTTTGTGACTATCATGTTTATTGGAATGGCTTCTATGGGAAGAACTAACTCCAGTATGCCTGCAGTAACCGGGATATGTAACAGTATGATGGTTAGGGGCATGTATCTACAAAAGAGGCCTTGTAAGTTTATGTCCCCTCAGGAAAATGAATGCTCCCTGTCACTTTTCTGGAACTTATAGTCTAGTTGGGGGGGGAAGTATTTTTGGATGCCTCAGTGTAATCTAAAATACAGATAAAATCGTTACCTACTGTAATTATTACCTATTGTACTGCCCATTCACTCCAGACACAAACTATAGGCGTTTTGGTTTCTTTCCTTTTATTCTGTGTGGTTTTGGTCTCAAGACTGTAGGAAGCAGCTGGTTGCTGACAGTGGAAGAGAATAAGTATTTTATTTAATGCAATTTGCGCACATGTGCTGCCTCATACAGAGCTGTTAGTTTAGCATTTTCCTGTACTGGGTACTTGCTGTATTCTAAAACAAGTAATGTAGTCCAAAAGTATATGGCTGTCCTTTATGCATTGCACAGAAGGACACAGAGTAATCAATGTAAAGATTAAACAACACTGTCAATCATTAAATTTGGAACCTCTTAGATGACTCAGCAAATGTTTTGAATACAATTCAAGAAATAATATGGGGCACTACAGTTTTCTCAAAGGCACTCCGTACATTTCTGTCCAATGCATGCAGCATTTTGTTAATCCATGTCCTCCCTGTGCTGTAAATACCTGAAAACCATATTTGAGTTACACTCAGGTGACCTGGGTATGATCAAATGGCACCAGAGATGTGTCCCAGGGCTGCAATCATTGATGTCCAGTTCAGCCAAGGAGCCACTTGTCTCAATGTGTATTAATTAACAGTGGGAAATGAGTATACAGTAAGTACAGTGCATCAGCAAGATAGTAATATTATTCAAGTGCATTGTTCCATGGTGAAAAGAACATATTTTTTGATTCTGAAATCTGTTCCATAAGATGGTTGGCATGCATGTTATTGATTTAAAATGGCTTTAAAAGCCCTATAGGCTATATTCCTCTTAAACCAGAGTGCTAGCACCTTTTCTATGTTCTTTCTTCCTTTCCCAGCTGTATGGCTAATGCACATCTGACCAAACACGCTACAAGACTTTGTTGTGGCTATAAAGGGTAAGCAGTGCTGGTCAGAGGGCAGTGCCACGATGTGTTTACCTCTGCAAGCTACCTTGTGTTTGTACTCCCTGGTCAGCAGCGTATAAAACCTATACCTCAACTACTTGCTTAGGTTTATGGGGTGAGGAGGGGGAGAATACAATATGACAAGAAACCAGCAGGCATCTGCTGCTTCTCTAAGCAAGGAGAAAAGATGGTGGGATTTACATTTAGGGATAAGAAACTTGTTTCAAAACTTCTCTTTACAATACTGTAGTTTGGGAAATATATAACAATGAAGACATGTTTACTTTGTGTAGAATTCATGGCATTATGAGGATAATAAGACCCTCCAAGGCAATAATTGCTTCACTGTAGGGTGCTTCTGCATCTCAAATTGCTCAGCATCTGGGTTTTAAATCATTTGTGTTCCTGGTGGGTAAAACTGCCAGCTAAACAGGCAAGCAGACAAGTAGCATTTTTAAACTTGCACAGCGTGATCATGGCATGTATGCATTTAAGGCTGAGCTTATTATCATCAGGAATTCTTATCTAAACCACAGAGACAGACACCAAAATAGATTCTATATGATACTCAATAAATTGTTTTTGTTCACAAAGAAACCATTCAGCCTATGTTATAGATCTGGTATTGATTTGGACGTTTCTGTCAGACTGTCCAGCAGGAAAGTATTGTCTGCTGAGCTCAGAAAATGTGCAATAAATTCTGCAGTTCATCTGTGCTGTGGTGAGCAGGTGACTGACACTGAATGCCATGCTGAAGATCATGTTATAAGCGGGAAGAGGCTTTGCTGTATTCACAGAGAATTATGTAATTAACATGTAAAGTAGACCTCAGCTTGGTAAGAAGTGAGGTCATTCTGTAAACAGGAATATTGAAACTGAATCTGTGTTTCATTTTTACTGGGGAAGGGTTAGACTTTGCTGACATATTCTGCCTTTGACATATGCTCTCTATTGTAGTTTCTGAATGCTTACTGGGTATTTCCTGATGCAGGCAATTTCTTCCATACCCTAACCTAAAATACACTGAGTATGTCATGGTGCATATGGGGATCAGCGTTTTGGTTTCTATTTTTTAGAATTCTGCTTTTGGGAAGAACTCCCCGAGGTGGCGGTTTAGAGATGGCTGAAAGTCCAGCTTGAAACAGCAGGTCTGCAACTTGCCTATCTGAATGGTTGAAGTATGGCAGCAATGAGAAGACTTGCACTTATGCTCTATCCATCTCAATTTATGGTTTAATGCCCTGTGTTCATGGGTTTATATCCCCAAGTCTCGATATTGGTATTTGAGTGCAAAACCTGCTCTTGCCTACGTCCGTGATGTCCCTGTGATAGGACAGGCCTGTGTGCCGCTGTCTGCCCAGGCTGTAGGTCTCAAACACCATGCCAATCTAGCTCTTCTGAAACTGCAGGATCAGGAGAGACCCTGGTGAGGCTGTGACTTGCCTGACATTTCTTTTTGACACCAGTGGCAGCTGCTTTGAGTTTTTCTTCCGCCCCCGATCAATTCCCTGATCTGATTCACTTCACAGGCACACAAATAGCTGTACTGGCACAACAGAGGGAGCAGCAAGAATTAGCAGAGGGGGTGGTGACTGCACACAGCAGCCCTCATACAAGAAGTAAAACACCTTAAAGTCCTCTATACGGCATCAATTTGAAGTGCCTTCATTCTCTCTCTCTCACAGGCACTTTTTGTTGTGGATTTTCCTCACTTTGTTGCTACACAGGTTTTGGTTTGTTTTGGTTTTATTCTCCCCTGTACATGTTTCAACTCTGCCAGTACTCATCTGCCATCTTGCTAGCTGTCTGCTGACTACCGAAGCACTTAAGTAAAAAAGAAAGAAAAGAAGAAAAAGTCTCTGTAGATTTCTAAGCTATGTTAGCAGGCAATTGAAAATTAGCAATAAAATGAGCATTACTTGGTTTTCAAAAGACAAAAAGAATAATCACTTTCCTGGTAAGGAAGCAATTCTGGATAGAAAGCTGACAGTGTCACACATGCAGGGTGATGGTACCCACTCCTCCAGGGCTTTTCCCCTCTGCAGTCAGAGAAAGGTTTGTCAAGCAAGCCTGGGCCAGTGTTTCCTGCTTTCATGTTTTCCCTGGTGGGACTCTGTTATCTAGGAGGTAATGTGCATCAGCACATTACTTGATGATCTTGAAGTTATTAATTATGATTGCTCCTGGTGGTCTGTTGTTTAGTTCTTTGCTGACACGCCGTTTTTGGTTTGGTTTTTTTTTTTTTTTTTCATGAAGAGTCAGTCACTTGGAAGGCTGTTCTGCTATCCAATGTCATGCTTCTCCGTGTTCTTGATATAACCTTAATTTACCCAAGATCATTCTTTGTTAGTTCTCATCCTCAATTTTGGGAAAGCAGAGAAGTTATTCAGAAGAAGTGAAAATAGATGCTTGACTGTTAAGTTCACTAGATTTCAGAAACGATTCGTAGTTAGGGCTTGACTTTTCTTGCATCAGTAGCACCTCGAGTCATCTTTTATACCACTACAAATTGAATGAAGGATGTGATCCTACCTTTCTTTTTCTGTCGTGTAAGAGTGATATAATGAAGTGGAAGACTGACAAGTATCAAACCTTATCCTTACAAAATACTCAAGTAAAACATAGATTTGCTGAAAACTCCAGTGGTCCTGTTACTTTTTGTTGCCTTCTGCTTTGGTAATATGTGGATTCTGGGCAAAATGGAGGTTGCTTGATAGCTGTGAAAAACAATTGATTTATAGGGTTTATAGCTCAAATTGTGGACCAGAACACGGGCTCCATCTGAACTGTACTTGGAACTCTGCAATTGAATAGGGAGCTTGAAAACAGTGTTACGAGAGGGAAAAGTGCTCAGTTCCTCCTAACATCCCAGCATAGAGCAGAGAAGCTATTGTTTGTTTCTGGGGCACAGAGAAGCCTTGCTGTTACTTAATGTCCAGTAATGTGTTCACCAGGAAACCAAAAATCAGTGCTGTAGGAGCTATTATAGTTACCCTTTGTCACAAAATGATAACTTTCAGCAAAGGGAATTTTTATTCAGTCAGATCCAGTAGATTACAGACTTGTACCTGAAGGCAGAGGAGATTCAGTTCTTTAAGATATATAGTACACAAAAGAGTGATACAGTTTCCACTAGGTTAAAAAAGTGTCTAGAGACTTACCTTTGAAGGAACTTTTTTCTGCTTTTATCCATATAGGTCTAAGGCAATTAATCAATAAGCAAGGACACAGGGTGAAAACATATGGTCTTTGATATTTAATAAATGGATTAACAGAGTCCACCTCTTAATATTCAGCCTCTGCCTTAGGAGTATAAATTAATAAGCATTAGGTCCTTTTTAATGAGGAATTTTCCCTTTTAAAACCTGAATGAATTATCAAAAAGAGCTCTGGCAGAATTTCAAAGACATTTTCTGACCTTCTAGTATTCTGGCCTGCATGAATTTTTAACAAGATGCTATATATCTGGAAGGTCTATTAGAATTCGTCTGCATGAAATCTATCTGCCCTCTAGCCTCTCACCCCCTTTTTTTTTTTTTCCTTTTTTTTTTTCTTTTTCTTTTTGGGTAATCAGACAACTGAAGCAGAAAAAGGAAAGTATCTATAACAGGAAAGGGATGTTTAATTTATGTAAATGAAGTTTTAAAAAAGACTCCTTATTTGAGTTAATAAAACCCCACACATTACTTTTAAATATTAATAGTGGCTGGCAAAAATCCTTTATTTATAGTGACATTTTCATTTATATTCATTTTTGAATAGTATCAACAATGTAAAGTGTTCCAAGATCTGTTTGAAAATGCATATTTTAAAGTGCATAACATGCATAAATTATAATTAAATGCATGTGGCTATGGTTTCAGTCCTGTAAAACATTCTTTTTTGCTGGTTTCTATTCCAGAAAACCTTTAAGAAATCTTTTTGATATCTAAATCTGTTCAGAAAATAAATGTAATAGACCAAAGCAGATGTTTTAAGTATTTGTAGGCTGATTTTCAGCATAATGAAGAAAGCTTACTGTCATTATTACTTGCTTTATTTTTTATTTTTTAAAGGATTGTTCTATGACATTTTGAAAATGCGGAACACCCTTTTTCATAAAAGGTTGTAGTTATCTATGCAAATTTTTACTGATGATGCTTCTTAATCTAAATGCCACTTCAGAAAAATACTGTATATGTTAATGAAAACTGAACTGTTTCACTTCTTTAAATTACAGTGTCAGTTGGTCCTACAGATGGGATAGTCTATTAGCAGGTTATTGCTCTGAATCCTTGTAGCAGATCCCTTGATTCAATAACTCCCTTTCAGCTCCTATTCAGTCCCATGAATTAGACATCTCCTCCTGGAACTACCTGGGGGTTTTGATCTTGCCCACCTGGATCTGCTGAATAGGAAGCACTTAGGAACAGCTCTTGTGCCTGGCAGCGATTAATGTGCTCCTGGTTCTCCACAAGGATCAGTGCCCATGTGCACTAGGAAAGAAGCAACCATTAGGTTTTAGTAAACAGATTATTAGAAAGTGGTTGTCTTTAGCCTGTTAATCAATAGTGGCAGGAACCACTAACAGGATTTCCATGTCACTATTTCTTTTATTTCACTTGTTTCAGTGGAAAGTCCCCTTCTGACTTAATCCTTTGGAGCAAAATACATCCCCAGGGTAAATCCACAGGAACTGTTGTAGTTGATAGAATTGCACCTCAGATGGAGCTGAGCCACTGAGAGTCACTGAACATAAAACATAAAATTCAGAGTGTGCTTCACACATTCAAATGCTAACTGGTCTCTTGAGTCTGGAGTTCACTGACATGCCCCACCCTGGCTCTCTTGATTAGGACCACACGAGAGTAGAAAATGATGCTAAAAAACATGGCTTAACAAAAGCTGGCTAATTATTTGCTCATGTTACTTTGTCAGGAGAGCTTAACTCTGGAACAACTCCACTGTGGCTTGGTTTTCAATAGGCAGCGTTGAGCAGACATAAGATCATGTTTCTGTATTTTCTCTGTGAAGATGAGGGAGATGCAGTTTTAAACACTTAATGATTTAATTGTTGAGACTAAGGCCTGCAATAGCTCCTGCTAGTACTGGTCTACCTATGTCAGATACCTTCAAGGACACAAAGCAAGATGGATGCATTGCTTTTATCAGAGGGCAGTAGGGGACTGTACCCCTGTTGCACCTTTCACCTTGTCATCATTGGCTCTCTGTCTTTCATCTAATTCTGCACGTGCAACAGGGAGCTTTTCTGAGCTCATTGCCTTCCAGCAGACAACCTGACAGTTCCCTTCCAACTCCCTGCTGGTGGAATGACAGGGAAGCGGGGTGGCGCTCTCCACAAAGTGTTTTCCTCTAGGGCAAGAGGTGATACTTGGTGTGAGAAAGAGATTCCCATGGGGAGCTTGTTTTCATACGGAACTCATGGGTGCAAAAAGAAAAAAGGCAATTGGACTGACAGGTAAGAAACTAGAGAGGGTCAAAATAAAATCTCAGGTAGGTAGGTGGCAGGAGCTCTAAGGGTATGTAGTAACGCAAAGGGAAGACCTAATAGACTTTCTTTATCTAAACCCACGGGTTTTGTTTTTTAAAATGTATCACTTGATCCTTCTTTGCTGAGGCTCAAAGTAAAATAAGTTTGAGACCACTGATAACACAAAAGAGCTTTGGCATGGGCTCCTTATTCAACACCGAAAGGATACATCAAGACGATTAATGCTTGTACCCCAGAGTGTTTGTTGTACGGGGCAGGATGCACAACACAGCATAATATTGCCCAGACAGACTGGCAAGCAAGCCTTTGCAAAATTCATGCTAGAACTGGGATATGCAGTGGTCCGGAGGGGACACACGTTTGATGGTAAAGAAACAGTTTGTTTGGTACACTGGAAATCAGGGTCCTCAAAACAGTACTACTTGGAGTGGTATTGTTCAATCATTATGAACAACCAGTTCTAGTAATAAGGGTTGCCATAGGCCTATGTTTCTGACTTTTAAATTTCATTTTCAAGTATCTTCACACTTAAGAAATAAAGGATAGTTGTGTATAAGAAGATAAGCAAAGGAATAGTAAAACTGAAGGCAGGGTCTGCATCTCCTGATTTCATCCTAGTGAAGTCTGTTAGGCTAAACCATGTATAGAAAATCATGATGAGATTTTGAAAGACACCTAGAGATGTTAATCACCAAAATGCCATCAATGGTACTTGAAAAGCATTTCCACATGCCTGAATTCAAACAGAGACTCTACCTACGCAATTAAGGTGGGTCACAGTGATAGTGCTGTTGACCACAAGGAAGGGGAATGTGCTATGTAGATGATAAATGGTGGAATTATTAAGAAACTGTTGTTCTTCAGATGAGCTACTATATTCCCCCAGAAAGCAATAAATGCGGGGCCTTTTAAGATGGAAGTGTTTTCTGAGTATGGTATCAGTGGGTTAGAGACTAGAAAAAGGGATGATTCTGTGAGCTATCGTGCTTATCTTTAAGAACATTAAAATAAAAATATACTGTGCCTTACATCTGCAGGCTGTGTAGGACTACATTTTCAAATGATTTTTTTTTTTTTTGAATAAGCCACTGCACTTGCAAGGACTAATTTGCATTAAGTGAGTTAAATGAACAGGTACCTGCTTGTATGTGGAGAGCATGCACCAAAAGGAACTGGGGAGTGAAGAGCTCTGACATTTGCATACTGAGCCAACACTTCTCAGAGGTAGCCAAGTCTATAGCTGAGCAGAAACAAAATTAAAATGATGTTTTCAGGTGGGCAGTACAGCTGCTACCTTTGAGTTTGCCTCTGCCTTTGTCCTCTCAGCTGATTTCATAGCATTTCTTTATATAGCATGACTTCTGATTTATGCCATGTGACAGAGGGCCTAATTGGTTTTTCTGGAGTTTAATATGGCTACTGTGTTGAATGTTCGAAACAGTAAGTAAAGCTAGGTGGCACAAAGAGAGCTGCCTTGCAGTGTGCTGTCTCGGCTGCCCTTTTTGCAGGGCAGTGGGAAGGAGCTTTCACCAAAAGTAACTGGGTGTGCTGGGAGTGGGGGTGAAGCCCCTGGGGTGCCGAGGCTGGGGTGGTCGGGCAGGGCACAAGGTGGGCCCCGGGGTGGGCAGTGGCACCCGTCAGGGACTAGACCTTCCTGGGACAGTGAGACTGCAAGAGGAGTCAGTGCCTCATGACGGAGAGGAGAGTAGGGGGTGGTTTGTTATGTCATACTTCGACTTACCAGTGGCCAGTTTTCTGTACTGAAAGATGTTCTCATGGGAGAGAAAGGAGTAGCTTCAGCTGCTTGTTTGGGGGTCGTGCAGGACTGCCCCGAAGCCACCTGGGGGAAGGCGTAACACCACTGGCTTTGCACTTCTTCAAGTTTTAGTTTCACCATCTGTGGTGAAAGGCTGATACTGTCATATAATCTCCCAACACTCTCCTAGAGATTTCAGTAGTTTAATACAAGCAGAGAATTGCACATTCTCTAATCATTTTCAAAATGGTGAGTTTACGGCTAATTGGGTAAATGCTGCTATTGGAAACTCTCTAGCCACTGGATTTCTCGTGCTCATTTGTGCTGTCAAATGAGTGTGGCTATCGGTGGGTTTAGATTTCTGGAATAGAAAAATTAAATATTTCTAGAGGGCATATCCATAAGTATACGTTAGGAGAATAAACAATGACCAAAGGAAATGTATTAGCTGTTAAATGCTGGCATAGAATCCAAACATTTTGGTCAGTTGTCCTGTTTTCCAACTTGTTCTGAAGTGCGGTGGGGGAACAGAGGTTCTGCCTCGTGTGTAGCACAGAAGCGTTCAGTAGGTTATGTACAATGAAATATAGAAAAAGCATGAAAGTGCATTCAAACAGCTGTACTGTCCTTTCTGAATGTGGAGAGACAGATTGCAGTTATCCGTTCTGCCAGACAGTGAAGGTAATGGGTAAGGGACGGGTGCAAGTGAGATTGTGCGGGTGTCAGTTGTAAATCCAGCATTACCTACGGCCTTCCCGCTGGGGACTTAAGACCTGTTGTCACAACCAAATGAAATCACAACTGCGTGTTACCTTTGCATTGTGTGCTGGGTCCCTTGGTAGGCTCTTACAGATGCTTATCAAAAGCATTTATAGCGTGAAGACTTGGATCTGTGTTCATGTAAAACATTCATGGGAATACAAGTAAAAATACAATTTTGTGTAAAAACTTGTGTGTCATCGTTTATCATAGTTTATTTCTGTGGCACATTTTAGGCCATAGCATGGTATCTCTGCTCAATTATTGCTGCCTGTTTTGTTTTCCTGATGGGTTTTGGCTGCTGCACCTCACCGCACAATCCTAAGCATCCATTATGCAATTATCTTTTTTTTTCTTTTTTTTTTTTTCTTTTTCGTCAGATAGGCTGACTCTTACGTTGTCTCTGGATATTTGCAATGCATTTTATAGATTTAAAATTAATGATATATAATATGAATTCTACTGAAAAGTTAGGTATACCTGAAGGGAGTTGATTGCCCTGTACAAATAAGGTTGCATTAAGTATGCATGGAAAACTAAAACCAATTAGCAATAGTAGAATATCTGTGTTCTGTGTGTATGTAGTAGGAAGAAACAGCAATTTTATGATGTAAGGAAAGAGAGTGAGAATAACCAACTTCTAATTGTGAATCAGTATGTGCCGACTCTGAAGCCATTGCATGTCCCTCAGATAGTGAAAGTCGTCATCCTCCCTGCCTTTTTCCTTATCTACATCTATAGGGCATACTATGATTTTTATTTTTTTTTTCTCTCCACAAATAGATTTGAATTTCAAAAGGTTTTGCTTTGAAACTGTTAGCACCTTCTTTGTTTTCCCTTTTTGCATATGTTCCATGATTTTGCTGGCAGGAAAATTCATATGCAGCAAGTTTTAAATAATTAGGGAATATTAATAGAGGGTGAATTTCAAATTAGTATATATGGCATTTCACACAATCTATTCTAAGTCATATGCTCTTTAATTTATGATATATGTCAAATGGACTACTTCACAGATTTTAAATATCAGCTCATAAATTGTGAATATTCATATTCACTAATATTAGTTCTAAAAATTAATTAAAATTAATAATAGATCTGTATACTAATTGTTGACCTCTGTTGGCAAAGACTATGCATATGGAAGAAGAAACATTTTTCTCAATGATTTGCTGTACAATTGCTCTAGTAGACACTCTGACTACAAGCTGGAACAATAAGGCTTAAATTAGGTATTGAGTATCAAGCTCTGGGAAGTTAGGAAGCCGCATCGTTTGTTTTGCATTGTGCTGACAAGCATGCAACTTTTATAAATTTAGTTCCAGCAGTCAGCTGCATTGAAGAAACACTAAATTTTCCATGAAAACATAACTGCTTTCTGGAATGCAGCAGCAGAATAGTTCCATGCTAATTCAAAAACCCACAGAATTTCATATATAAATGAATGCGTGTTATCTTTCACTTATGTGTATTGATATACGATTATGTAAACCCTTAAGATTTTTAAAAATTCTCATCTTGATCAAAAAAAATAAAGGGTAAAAGTATATATTCTTTTGCAATCCGCAAACTTAGATATCCTTTAATGATTATTCTTAGAAAACAACTTGCTTCAGAAAATTGGTTTGCTGCTTTACTAAAACTTAGTTGAGGATGCCTTGGTGGAAGGAGCCCTGGTTTTTTTTAATTTGTAATTGTAATAGTGCCATATGGGTTGAGAGAACCTACTCACTTGGCTAAGAACTGCCTCTGCGATATGAAACAATGGAGCAGGGTTTTTTATAACTTTGTTTATATCAAGCACATGATGTGATGACTGGAAAACCAGAACTAGACTCTCCTTGTCTGAAACGTCTTATCATTAAAGAGCTTAAATACGTGGCTAACATAAAACATGTTTGCAAGTCCTTTGAATTGACTTCAGTTTGTCCATGCATTGTTTCCTTTACCTGTAAAATGGGAGAGAAAATAGAGATTGCCACTGTCCCAGAGGAGTGTTAGCAATGGTTCTGAATCCCTCTTTGTCAGCTGTTTGGAGATGCTGTGGTGACAGGAGGTTGAGAAGTGCAAAGTGCTGCAGAGTTACCTTTGTTGTTCCCTTAATGCTCAGGGAAGCAACCGCGGGAGGTTTCCAGGCACGGGTCTGCTTCTCTGTTAATTTCCCTATTTATCTTTCTTAGGGCTATCTTTGATAGCTTTTTTCCCCCACTGTCTGTTTGGTTTCTGACCCTAAGGTATGTCTAGGCAGGTGATTTTTGCACTCTGTATGGTCTATAAGTTTCATCTATGCTTAACCACTTTTCCTTATGAATACTATTTCGTTCGATGTAAATCAAGCCCTAATTACCCTTGTGTCTGTGGTGTTTTTCTAGTGATTCTGTATGACGCTTGGGTTTGAGGAATGTGTATGAGTTTCCCTAACAACTTGCAGAGAAGGTTTTGGAGACAACAGTAGTTGACATAAGCTTCAAAAAGAAAAGAAAAAGGGCAGAGACAGGGAATAGAGGGTCCCTGTCTTTGTTTCTAGTACTCATAGCAATGCTACAGCTGTAGCCACTTTGCAAAGCAGTTGCATAGCAAGAGGGAAGCAGCTAAAGCACTTGCATGAAACAGAAACAGATCCTGAATTCAGTCTACAGTTGCTTAAACGAGCAGCAAGATTTTTGCACAAGGGGGTGTGATTGTAAGGAGAAAAAAATTGAAGGTGTACCATAGACATTTTAATATAGATGCAGAATACCAAAGGGAGAAAAAAACTTCCGCTGCTATATTAGTTTAGTCTCTCTGTGCTGTAAGAAGATTTCATGGTTCCTCTGGGCTTGAAAGGAGTTCGTAGCATACCTGATTGAGTTGAGCTTGGTCTCTAATAATACATATAGATCAAAGATTTCCTTGATAGTGGCCATTAACACCTTTCTGAATAAAAGAAATGATCTTCAGCTTTTTTCAGAATAAACCAGAGGACATACCTTAACCTGGTCTATTATTATGCATATATGCATTTGCTACCCAGCAATTTGGGTGGGTTTTTGGTGTTTGGGATTTTTGTTTTGTTTTTTATGGATAGTTTAAGTCCTCAGCTGGCAAGGGCACTTTGTTAATTTTAGCAACTGAACATGTAGCTCAATATTTGTTTCTTTATCTGGTTGCAAACAAAACAGGGTAGATTTGGTCTTTTTCTCCTCCCTCTCCTTCTCCTTTTTCTTTTTTCTTTTTAAGGGAAAAGGCCTGGGGACTCAGGGAACAAATACATCATATGATATGTTTTCTGGTACTACATAGTTTTATTATATTTATAATTTGTAAGTCATTCTGTTTCTTACTAGAAGTAGCTTGTGTTTCAGGTTTACATAAAATCTATTGGGGATAGAGAAATAAGATATTTATGGAAGCAGACATCTTTCTTCAGTTACTTTGCTGGATTAAAAGAGGCAAAATTGTAGATTCAAAAGGAAAATGAAAAAAAAAATGCTTATTTGTTCTTGAGACAATAAGCTAGCACTATTCCATTATGTGTATTTATCTCCAATCTGTATGACTCATGAGATTTGAATATAATAAAACTCTCATATGCCAAAATCAAGAGGTGATAAAGAAAACATTGTTCTAATTTAATGTATTTGACAAATTGCCTCAAAGACAAAAAATTACTACATTTCTTGGTTTTCTTTTCCAATGCAGAAAAAGCCCATAACCTTATCAGATTACAGTTCTTTAGCATTACAAACTTTGTTCATAATTAAAACAGTCTGTGTATCGCTTGTTTTTTTGTTGTTTTGTTTTGTTTCAGAATACAACCTTATTTCAGTTATATCAGGGATAAACAGGATAAACACTTTACTGTTCAAGACTTTACAGCTGAATTCAAATGCTGCTTTACCCAAGAACAGCCAGGTGGGTGTACTGCCCGTTTCTACTAGTGTGCTTATCTGATTCTACTGCATTTGGTGTAGGTTCTGGAGTATTTTAATTGGAAAGCATCAGTGAAAGCATTAATCCCCTCATACCTAGGGGGAGTTTATTCACTTCCACACAAATAATTTCTCAAGATTAAGTTTCAAGAAATTAACTGGAATTGACAGGGGCAGACTAAGGGGAAAAAAAAAAAAATCCCACAACAGTAAGTAAAACTCTCTTTAAGATTATTATGGGAAACCTCCATTATCTGCAGAGAAGCTGTATCAAGTCTGTCCTTGGCCTCCATTTTGTGTTTGATTAAAAAAAAAAGACAAGCTTTTCCAATTGACACACGAGCTTAAACACAATTCAAAAAATTGTTCCATTAAATTAAAAAACACTTGGGACATAAAGGGACACACTTTAGGCATTAGGGATAATTGCAGTCCATCTGTTACATAGAACTGTGACAATAACACCAGTGTAGGAAAAGCAGCCACCACTGCAATGACTGAAATTTGGTGAGTGCATTTTGCACACATAGGATTAAAAAAAAAAAAAAAAAAGCTAACAAAATGTCAGTTCCCCAAATAACCTTGTTCATTCTGACATAGGTTTGCAACAAAGCTGGGCTTATATTAAATCTGATATATCAGATGCCTTAATGAATTAAGGAAGCAGTTTTAGCCTGAATAGAGATGTAAGAGTATCTAAAAATGTCCCTATTGAATGAACTGGCAAACTAAAAAGTCAAGATCAGATCAAGTCAATCAGCAGTTTAGCTTTTTAATTAGAATGCTCTCTTTAGTGTTTGAAATATTTCTTGATAATTTGTTCAGTTTTGAGTTTTATCTCTTGCATGTTGTCTGTTAGGCTGCACAAATTGAAAGACTTTTCAGCTCATGGTCGCATGCAGGGTGGTGGTCAAAATATGTCTTTTGACTAATCCGCTGTCTTCGGATGTTCAAAGTAGCTGTTCATACCAAGGTAATTGGGAGAACCACATTTCTTCATATCCCTTAGATTTGGGCATGGATGGAGTGAAGGTAGTAGCTTATTATTAAAAAGTAAGTGGGGGGAAAATGCATTTAAAATAACCACTTTAAACTAGGTTGAATAAAGTATCAGGTGCCTAAAATAGACATCTTCCTAGTGTGATCCAGGACAAAACACAATAATAATAAAAATCTCTGAAAATGCCTCTCATCTGAGCCACTTAGACACAGGCAGTGCTCGTGACATTGTTACAATAGTCACAGAAGATCCTGTGTGCCTGTAGTCACTTCACATCTTAATATAATAGTCCTTGATCCTCTGTTTCTCCTAAAGTATGTCACAGCCTACCTTGCAATGCACCTGCTAAAGAGGAGGAAAGAAAAGGATAAACCATGCACACCAGTGGATGCTTCCTAGCTTTCTGGTATGGTTATACCTCAACCTGTGACTCCAGAAGAAAGAAGATGAGAAAGGCAGTGTAGATGAGGAGTGCTGGAATGTACAATCAGTTGACTCTATGTTTTTGTTCCCTGGAGTTACCAAACCACTCTTGAAGAGTTAGATTTGAAGAAAATTCAAAGAACTATCATTTCTTTGTCCTACCCTGTTGCCTATAGGATGACTTCTTAGTTTGGCTAAGTTCCTGGAAGCTAAAAGTCACTTACACAGACAATTTCTGTCAAGGACATGCTTAATCAGCTGCACTCAGGTAGGAGGTAACAGCAGCGCTCTCTTGGGCTTTGTAGTAAGTCTTCGTGTAGATAAGCAACACGGTCCACTGGCAGCTTAAAAGTGTCTGTTCTGTTTGAAGCAAACTCCATGGACTCTAAGCTATGTTCAGAGTTACTTTGATAAATGCATAGCTTAAATATTCTCAGCCAGAGAAAAGTTTTTAAAACTGGTGGACCACCTTCCCCAAGCTAGTGAAAGCTTCATGTCATTTGCCTCTTTTATTTCCATTTTTTTCCACATCCAAGGCTACAGGAATAAAGCCTATTATGCTTCAAGAAATGTATTTTGATTCCTTTTTATGTTGTCTTCTTTAAATATGATGTTATATGACAGTATTATTGTAAATCTGAGAGTGATTCTCTCTCCTTTGAAGCTGAGATCTATTCTTCATTTTAATGTGTCTACTAGCTTCACGTTGCCCGCTCTGCAAGATTCCTGTGAAGATGCAGTGCATCTGCTTTTGCTAACTCTGTTCTCCTCTTCTCAAATGTAGAATTGAATTTAACTTTGATACGAGAAGGGCTTAGAGAAAAAATTACTCTCTGCCACGGGAAGTCCTTACAGTTTTTGTTAGCATCCTTCTATTTATAGTATGTGCTTTAGTATTATTGCATTCTGTTTGACTCTTGAATTTTCCTCCAAGATGTAGGTATTTGCTTGACTAACTTTGAACAGTACTTTCACTTAAAATGTTACCGTGTCTTCATAAAAATATGTGGGTAATGTAGACAGTAGAATCTTACTCTTTTCCCTTTCTTCTGCTTTGACCAGGAAATATCATGGGATCATTACTTTATAACTTTGGATATATATCAGATTTTTGATAGCAACTTCTGTGGGCTTTTCAGTTTCGTAAACCCACATCCATTAGCCAGGATTCATTTGATTATTTTGGCTTCATTGATTCCCTTCACATTTCTCTGGTGTTAATAAATTTTATTGAGTACACCAATTGCTGTAATATCACTACAGTAAATGTAGGAGTGAGTAATTCTATTGTTACTGCCTCAGGACAGTCCCTTTCCTCCATCCTGAAAAGTTTGTCTTCCAGAAAAAAAATACCTAGGTGGGAGTATAAACACATTGATCACATATTTTCTGAATATACTCCTGTCAGTTTTCTGGGGGAGAGGCAATGAATTTGAAAAGATGTCTTCTAGAAAACAATTCAAAGCAATATATTAACTTGGGCCAATTAACTGAGCTTCCGTGTGTGGGTGTGGCTGTGATATTGTATCTAGTATCACACAGGGAAGTTCTGCAACAGAGACCAGTGTGATGTATTTTCTTCCGCTGCTTCATAGTCACTGTATGTCAGGCCAGATGAAGCCAACGCGTGACCTCACTCTGCAGTTTAGCAGCTTAGCAGCTTATCTCAAGAATGATGAAGGCACGAATCTCGGTGCTTGGCAGGTTTGGGATAGCTTGGGTAATGGAAATGAGGGGAGGTTTGGAGGAGGAGAGAAGTTATCTCGGATCCACTCTGCAAATAGCAGGTGAAGTTCCAAAACCAAGAATGCTGCAGTACGTGCCTGTCTCTCTTCATTTGGGGTGATCTCTTCACAGGGGTTTAGTGGCAGTTTCTCACTCGTCTTTTAAATCCTTTAATCTGTGTATCTAATCAGTGTCTGCTTTCTCTGGGTTAACTTGTTTTTTCTTCCCTGCTAATAGTTTTGTTGGGATATTAGCTCTCTCAGAAAGTACTGCCTGCTGTGGATGATGACACGGGCAGCCACATAACATGAGTGTGCTTTTGACACTTGGACCTGTAATATCTCACTGTGCTTCTACTAGGTTGATAGAGCTGTCAAAAAGAAAATAAGAAGTGGAGAGATTGATCCTATAGTGGGACATCCACCACCAACAATTTGTGAGGATATTTATTTATGCAAGGAACTGTTCCAGAATCTATTTCTCTCTTCCAATTAACTGTGTTTGTGAATAGTCTTATTCCTTTAACTCTAACTATTCCTTAATCTGAAGTGTATTCTGCTACAAGCAAGCCATAGCAATCATATAGTTGAATGATTTTCTTGAGATTTTTTGAATTAGATGGATTGGCTACAAATGGCTATGGTAAAATTATTTTAGAGTTATTCGAATACCTGCCTTTCTCTGTGTCCTGGTTTCAGCTGACATAGAGTTAATTTTCTCCCCAGTAGCTGGTATAGTGCTGTGCTCTGGGTTTAGTATGAGAATAACATTGACAACACTGATGTAGTTGCTGCTGAGCAGTGCTTCTAGTAAGTCAAGGACTTTTCAGCCGCCCGTGCTCTGCCAGCAAGGAGGGGCACAGGGAGCTGGGGGGGCCCAGCCAGGGCAGCTGGCCCAGCCTGGCACGGGGATATTCCATACCACGTGACGTCATGCTCAGTATATAAACTGGGGGGAGTTGGCTGGGGGTGATCGCTGCTCGGGACGGGCTGGGCATCAGCCAGCGGGTGGTGAGCAATTGCATTGGGCATTAACTTGTTCTGTATATACTTTACTGTCATCATTATTATTCTCTCTGCCTTTGCTCTCCTATTAAACTGTCGCTATCTCAACTCACAAGGGTTTTTTTCGATTCTCTCCCCCATCCCACTGGGAGGGGGGCGGTGAGAGAGTGGCTGTGTGGTGCTTGGTTGCCCACAGGGGTTAACCCACAGCACTCTGTACAAAAAACTTTTGCTGTATGAGTTTATACTGGCCTGAAGACTTGGCCCATGCATTGAAACCAACATTTGACTTTCCTTTCCTAATGTATAATTCATTTGGTATATCTAGTCTTTCATATTAACTGTGTTTTTGTTTCTAGTAGGTATGGATTTATCCTTTTTGGATATTTTCAAGAATTTATCTTTGAGTCACATTCACAAAGTGAAACTCAGAGAAGTTGTCATGAGAAGGAAATAACTAGTACGTGAAAACTCTTTTTCTGTTAATGTAGTATTTAAACTGATTATATAGTGTTCATTAGCCAGTAACGGGTACATTTTGCATACTGGCAATTAGTCAGTGTCTGGGACTTGGTGTTTAGAATTGTTTGTCAGGCGATCCTTTGGCTAACCACAGTACTCATTGTAATTCCTCGTGGGTAATTCTCGTGTGCTGTATTTTGCAGCAGGGATTTAACCTGGTATCAGTAGCCAGCTTCGCGCTTATACTGAACTATGCTGATTCCAGTCTAGTAAAGCTCCCTACCGGATACGCATATTTGAGGACTGCTAATTTTTACCCTTAGCTGAAAAAAGGTAACATTTACTTTATTTAGCCTACAGGGCTATCCCACCTTGGTAGAAGAACAGGTTGACTTTTTTCCCATCAACCTTTTAAATCGTAGTCATACTTGAGCCTGAATATTCTTTTGATACTTTTGCTTTGATAAGAAAACTTGCATGTTAATATTAGCAATTGGCAGCAGGTAGTTATTAGGGATCAGTGGTATTCATTGATCCTCTTAGGAATGTTCTAACTATATCAGTCTGGTTCTGTAAAGCAACCAAATTGTGCCTTAAACCACGTTATAGCAGAAGAGGTAGCATGTGAAATAGCAATAAAAATCATTATGACTGGTTACATCTTTGTTACTACTTCAGGTATAATGCCCTGGCCTTCTGACTTGTGTAGTAACTTGCTGTGCTTCTGAAGAGTTTTGCTCAAACGTTTTCTACCCTCCCCTTTTAGGATTTAAGCTACCAAGAGACAAACTCACTGACTTCAAACCACCTATTTCCTTGGATACAGAAATCCATGCAGGGGTTTGAAGTAATTGGAAACCTCTTCTTTCATTTCCTCAAACTTGCATGAACTCCTAATTTGTAATTATTATTAGTTTAAGTTCTGTACATGTATTTCTGTCACGCATTGCAGGATGTAAATGCAGGTGCACTGATGTTGCATTGCCACCTAGAGATACTGTTTATTATCTGATGGTGCCCATTAGCATTGGTCCCAAGCAGTGGGGATGGCAGCTGACAGTTTCTACAGTTTTGGTTTTGCCACAGATTATTTGAGGCTATGTGCAAAAAGGGTCTGATCCTTCGGTGGTTTATGTGCATTACTCTATTTTTGTTGGGGAAAGAAAAAGATTGTGGTAATATCATGGTTTGTTATAGCTTCACTGAGTTTAGCTTTCTGAGATATGCAGTAGATGCAGATTGTTAGATAGTATAAGAAGAGCCAAAATATGCATAAATTCCTTTGTCTATCACCTTTTAATGAGTTATTTATTGCATTTGTCATTATGTAGGAATTTCAAGCTTGATTTCACTTATGACAATTATGATATACACATTGAACTTGAGATTTTATGCTATCAGAAACTGATGAAAACTAAGTAAGTTCATAAAAATGACTGTGCTTTTTTCTGTTTTTCAGCCATTTAAATGTAGATTGAGATTCTATGGAAAAAATGAGGAAACTAATTAATTCATAAGGATATTTTATAATTTTATTTTCAAAGCCGTTTAGGCCCTGGATGTTAGCCATTTCTCTCCTTTCCATTAGTCTTGGCTTACTCTTACCCCAATGCCCCTTGCAAGTGTTCTGTGCCTGATGTCATGTGTATGACTCCCAGGATGTCAGCCTGTGTGAGCTGTATGTCACTCAGAACAGCCCGCTGTCCAGATGAACCAATTCAAACTTCTTTTCCTATTGTATGTCACCACACCACTATGGATCAAGCATTTATAAACCACAGTTTGTTGCATATAGGTAAGGTAGACAGAGGGTGACCTATGTGTGTCTACTCTATATAACTTATAACTACTCTATATAACAGTATTTATGTACAATGTGCTCATTGGGATGTTTACCTGACAAAACATTGGAGCTGCTAGCAGTGAGGCAGTAGGTGAACATAATGGCCTCACAGGATTTGTCACAGGGAGAACACTTCAGTATGGCCACGAGATGATTCTGACCTACTGGTTGGGATGATTGTAGCCCTGGGGACCAACCAAGTTTTGAAACTTAATTTTTTCCTATAAAGTCTGTGCTGAGAGTTAAAAGATCAAAGGAATTAAAGATTATTAAAAAGGTTGTCTAGAAGGGAGGCAGGTGTACTGGGTAGCTGTTTGTGTCCTCCTTGCATTTCATTAGAGGATATTATCCTCAAGGTAAGAAAGAGATGTATGAATACTGATGATTTAAAGTCTCTGTTTCCTGTCCTTTTTCACTGCTCAGGATTTTTAATAAAGTATCTTATAACTGCACTGAGCTGGTTGTGACCAAGTGTTGATCAAATTTGACTTTGAGAATTTCCATAACGTAAGTCAAACTATTTGTATTGGTGAGGAGGGCTTTTTGTTGTTGTAAAATTATTTATGTTATTGTAAATATATACAAATGCAGATTCACTCCCTTAGCACTTCTCAAGCTGCCATTTGGTATCATAAGGAGTAGGGTTTTGTTGAAAAATAATAAAGCTTTTGGATTATTTTTCAGAATTTTAACTAAAATTGTTTTTTCTGTAAAATCTGATCTGAACCACTTGATGTATGTTCTTTAAATAATTATATCTTTAAAGCACAAAAATAATTTTAAAAACCACACAGAATTTAACTCCACAGGAAACTTTTGTTAAAAGGCAGTATAGGTTATTTCTGCAAGGAAAATGTAATCTGAAAAAATGAAGCCATAAAGAGCATCTTTGTATCAACTGTCTATCATGAAGTGAATTTAAAAATTAATAGCTCTTCTTCTTTTTTTTTTTTTTTTTTTTTTTTTCCTGGTTTTGGGGACTTTTCTAATGATAATAGAGTTCAGCTCACAAATTTCTGTTATTGTAGTTTGGGGGGGTTTCGGTTTTGGGGGGGTTTTTGGGTTTGGTTTTGTTTTTTTCTTTTCCTATGCTACAGGTATCTGGAAGTCAATAGTTACGACAAGTGTTAGTAAGTTTCACATGCAGATAACGGCATTTCAGTGATACTTCCTTATACCTTTGTACTATGTTATTTATTATTCTATATCAGCATCTGTGAAGTTTTATTTAATGCTCTTCAGTGCTGCATATGTGGTTAAGTGGCACAATGAGCTGGAACAGACTAACAGACCTTGCTGTCCTTTCAGCTGAAAAGCCAACTCTTGATGCAGTATCCCTGAAAGAAGTAATCAACAGATTTACAGGACAACACTACACACTTTTACTGCCTGTCCCCAAATCATAATATTAAATTGTGTGTTAAAAGGATATTAGGAGCACAGTCTTCAGAAGAATTCAACTTGCATCCAGTTTGAATTAGCATATAGATAAACTGAAGTCTCAGATGAAGCACAATCTAGATGAGTTTCCTGGGATTATGTTGCTTTGTATGTTAGCTCCATCAAAATACAGCTTTGTGATAGAGCCTTACATACACACATTTCTGAGGTGTTGCATAGAAAGTGAGAAAAACATAGCAGCAGACACCGGGGAAGGTAATCCCCTGTATTTCCATGCTCCCCGTGCCATATCAAAACAGACTCGATGCACGTGTATGCAACTCTGCATCGTACAAAATACCTTCCAAGACAGACAGATCTGTAACCTTAAATTGCCTTTGTTGTCACACGGAACAGTGTTTAACCATTCCTAACACAGAAACTGTTAGGTACAATGTAATTTTTGAAAACTTTTGTAGAATTGCAAGTGACCTTAGTTACATGACTTCTACATATTCAGCTGGAGTATCGCTCTGTATACCAGTAATGTAGGGTCTGGATATTACCTGAAAAATACTGTAAAAACCTCTTCAAATTAAACATAAATGAACCATAAATACCTATTTATGAAAGCAGTAATATTATGTTTGCAGAATAAACAGAAAAAAAAATAGATAGGCTTGAATTATTGACAGAACCTAGAAATGCTTTTTTTGGATAAAATGTGGTAGATTGTCCTTTGGATAGCATAAGCCTGAATTGTACCTGGCAAAGCATTTAAATAATGGTATATGACCTGTTTGCTTTGTTGCTACCACTCTTGATTATGCAGTTTGAGAAGTGTAGGAGAAATGTTTATATCCCAATGAATGTTTGATTTAGGACTAAAACTGGTGGGACAAAGATGACTCTTCAGTGCAGCTGGCATCATTATAATGAGCTCATACTCAAATTAAGCATTTTTTCCCCAAATTTATTTTGTAGCTGCAAAGAATAGAACATTTTTTGGACTCCAGTGTGATTATTATTCAAGTATAGGAAAGGCAATTTCACAGAAAGGCCTTTTCCTACCTGGCTGTTGTGTATTCTCTTCCACGACAGATATAAGCAAAAAGATGTGGATTTCTCCCCACATGGAATATTGAAGCAAACACCTGACTACTATCTAGAAAGGAGATGTAAGAGAGGAATAATTGTTTCTCTGAGTACTGTTGGCAGGGAGAAAATTTTTATTGCTAACTTCACATCATCACAATAAGAGTTAGAAAAGAATTATTAGGTCATTGATGGCAGTGGAATGAATTATTAATACTGAATAGTTTATAAAAATGCATGTTCACTTACATTTGAAGTTCTCCTCTTTGAGAATGTGGGTAAACCAGAAAATGTCTTTGCTGATTCAAGACTAATCAATACCTGAGGGATCTGTTAAGGTCTTCGTGCAGACCATTAGGGTTGTTTGAAAGAGTCTTACTGAAGTGAGAACATAGTGCCAGACTCTCTGTTGGTAGAGGAGAACCTATTGGCTTGCATTTACTTTACTTTGTTTATACCAGGGAAGTAAAGATGATGTCGAAACCATCATTGCTTCTCTTCCCTCATTTTTGCAGCAGATATTATGAGATCAAGTAAAATTAGTGCTTTCTGCCTTTTGCTTTTACTTAAAAGTTATAAACAAAGAACAAGGAATGCAAAAAGCCAGGTTTTTTTGCATTTATTATTTTTTTATAAAAAAATAGTTATCACACCTTTTATCAAGGATTTCAAATGCAGCTGTGAATGGATTCACATTCATGAAGCTACATTCTTTTATCACATATTTCTCCTCAAAGAGTCCAGTTGACTCAAAAAAGATGACTGTGCCTTATAAAAGTTGTAGCGGTTCCAAATCTAATGAAAAGCCTATAACTTTCCCTGTGTCATATGGCAAGGCTTGAAAGTAGCGAAGTACTGGAGCTTCACTGTCCCAGTCCTGCTTCTCTGTGTGTGTCAGGGGGTGACCACTGGGAAAGAGCCCAAGAAAGACTTTATTTGAGATTGGTTGTTGTTAATCACATTTCAACTGGGCCAGGCTTTGCTGCCTTCCAGGCATTTATGTATTTGAACACCTGTCGGGGGAGGTGGGATATCTGGTGGCACTTACCATTTGAGAGGAATTACCATTAGTTAAAGAAACACATTATGTTTTGTAAATCACAGTGAGCAGTGATGGAATGAGAAGGATGGGTATTCTAACACTGTGTTGTCTTTTTAAAAATAGTCAGTTTACTTGGTCCTTGATCCTCAAAGGTATTAAAGTGGCTGACAAGTAGGTCAGAGCAATATATTTCACTCATTCATAGAGTAAACTAACTTTGACATATCGTGGTGCATGTTTAAGTAGAATGGAAAGTGAGAAAACATGTGTTACCCATACAAATGTTAACAAAGAGAAAAGCTCTTTTGTATGTCTCTCTGAAAATAATTCTTAAAAGAATTTGAGATACAGTGATTTTCAGCTTTTTTTTTTTTTCCAGAAGCACATAGCCAAATTCTGTCAGGTACGTATTAAATCCGTCTCTAACTAAATAAATGCTTTTAAAAATATTGAGTGGCATGAGGAAAAATAGTAAAAAATAGCAGAAATTTGTGTAAATTGTATTGAGGGTGGGTGAATGAGATGTTGGTCTGACCAATGCCCTACACATCCACTGTACTGACATATTTTATCTCAATTTTAGCAGGGAGCTTTTTGTATACTTTTCCATATATAGCCTGCACTGTAGATATGAGGTGTTTGCTCCAGAAGAAACAACAGCAACCAGAAGTGGAAATTACTGCCAGCTCATCAGATGCAATTGAATAATAATGAAAGCTAATGCAAGACAACATTGAAGGTTATTTTAAAATCTTTGTAAAGGTTAATGCATTCTATAGTATTCAATTCCAACTGCTGAAAGTTTCTCTGTTTAAATATGATGCCCATGTTGTTTTGGAAATAAGAGATCCTCACTAGGAAAGCTAAACAGGACAAAGCCGTATCTATGTCTTCCCATCACATAATTTAGGAAAACAATTTCAAAAGTATCAAACACTGATTATTAATTTCAGTCTCAGGAACTTGTGTAGTTTTTCCTCCATTTCGATTTGCTGTTCATTGCCAGAGAAAGAACAAGGTGCCTCCCTTGTGGACCTTTTCTACCCTGGGTAGCCATAGAAAGCATAGACTGTCTCATAAGCCTGACTGGTCTAACCTCTGAAAGTTGTGGTGATATCATTAGGTAATCATTTGGCCTCTGCAAAAATGTCACCATGAAATGTTGTAATGTCTGTGGTCTTTTGTAATCATGACTTCTGTCCTCACCACTTTTTGGTTTTGTGCTAGTAGCAAGAGAAAAAAACCCCAACACTCAGAAATGGAGAAGTGTGTAATAACAGGAGGGGACGAACAAACCCAAACCACCAGGCTGGAGGTATTGACTTTAGCTGGCTAGAGGTGTGTGCATCATCTCCTTTATCTTGTTAATTGTTGAAGAATACTACAGGTGTGCTCTGCAGTACCCTATAGAAAATCTTGCCAATGCATCTCAGAGGGGAAAAATGCCAGCATGGAACCTCATGCAAATGCAGAGTCCCCTCCCTGCAAGACAGATGCCATCAGGTATTGCAGCACCTTTATCAAAGGCAAAATCATATGTAGTATATTGGTGTGAATGAGATACTTGCTGGCTAGGCGATTGTACAGCCAAAGAACAGGAAGACAAAGGAAGGCACAGGAGTATAGACATGGGACTCCATAAATCTTAACTTTAGAATATTTATTCTCAATTTTATGATTTTTCATCCCTTTTTTTTTTGTATTAAAGATAATAATACAGAAGTCATGATGTATATAATTGATGAGCTAGAATAATTCTGGAGGGAATATCAAACCTTTCTATTATCTAGATGTTAATATTCTCCATTATACATGTTGGGCTACTCATACAGCATTTCACATATTTATTTGCAACTCCATTTGTTAAAGGCTAAGAAAAGTCATTACAAAGGTAGCTTAACAATGATAAACTGACAGCAGATAATTCTCAAGTAGTAGAAGTTTAACTAAGCTCCCTTTGAGTAAGAAAAATATTTTTACATAAAGGTTTAATATGTCTTTGTAATATAACACAGACAAAGCAGTTTAATACATAATGTCTAGAGACAGCTTTGCATAAACATTTAGTTACTAGACTCTTTTTTTCCCAATGGCAGATAGGTATTTAAATGCTTTTGAAGATGTGGACTTTAAACTATCTAAGAAGGTCAAGTTGTTCTACAAACTTGCTGCTTTCTGACATTCCAATAAACCATAGGGATAAAGGTTACGGGTTTATTCCCAGCCTTTTCAGTGGAATTACACAGTGAGATCAGATAGAAGGAAAAGAAGAACTAGAGGAAGAGGGTGCAAAAACAGGCAGCGCAGAGGAGACCGTTAAGTCTGTTAATGAGTACATTGGACTTCGCTGTGCCTTGCTGTAACGTGTCTGGTTTTGGTGAAGAAAGATGTTTTGATTTCTTGGGTATGCCAGATATTATTTGTTTCTTTACTTTACATCCACATAGAGGTAATTGGACACGAAACGAATAAGTAGCAGATGTTTGTTTAATAATTTGAGAGATTCAGAAATTAAACTGGAAAACCCATAGGAATGTTCAGGGATCAAAATATGCTTATTTGCTTTTAGAATTCTTGGTATTTACACAGTTGGGTATTCACTTCTGCAGTTTTGCTTTCTCCTGGCTTGCTAAAGCGCACGTGCTTTGAGACCACCGAACTAATAATGCAAATTGCTGAATAGCTTGCTTTTTTTTTCTTCCTGTGGTTGACTCTCTGCTGTTTTGTTTTCCCTTTGTATAAGCTTCTACATTTTAAAAGAGACTAAATGGATTTATGAGATCAATCTTGTGCAATTTGGTTGGTATTTGAAAAGATTCCTTTGTTTTAGGAGGAGCCTCACGAAGCATAGTTAAGAAGCTGGTCAGGCTGGGAGAGCTGCATTAGAAATGAAATTGCCAGGAGAAGAATATGATACAGATCCTAGTTAATCCAAGGATTTCTGGATCAGCCTTCAAATGAGAAGTTAAGTCAATGTGTATGAAAAAATGTCCCCCACAAGCCAACTCTTTGCATCTTTTGCCAGGTTGGGCTTGACTAATCTGTTCTAAATTATACTGAAAAATTAAATTTGAAGATACATGAGTAATATTGAACAGGTAACAGAACTTTATCCAGAAACTTGAGGGGAAAATGAATCATAGAAGCATAGAATAATTCAGTCTGGAAGGGACCTCGAAAGCCCATCTAGTCCAACCCCTTGCCATGAGCAGGGCCAGCTGCAACTAGATCAGGTTGCCCAGAGCCACGTCCAACCTGGCCTTGAATGTATCCAGGGATGGGGCTTCTACCTCTTCTCTGAGCTAGAGGTACCAGTGCTTCACCACCCGCATTGTAAAGAATTTCTTCCTTATATCTAGTCTGTATCTCCCCTCTTTCAGTTTAAAACCATTCCCCCCTGTCCTGTCACTACAGGCCCTGCTAAAGAGTTTTCCCCGTCTGTCTTAAAGGCCCCCTTTAAGGCAGCAATTAGATCTTCCCAGAGCCTTCTCCTCTCCAGGCTGAACAACCCCAACTCTCCCAGCCTGTCCTCACAGCAGAGGGGCTCCAGCCCTCTGATTATTTTTGTGGCCTTCTCTGGACCTGCTCCAACAAGGAACTCAGCAGTGTTCCTTCAGATATGAATTTTGCTGGGTATATCATTTTTTGTCCATGCAGAAAGGTATGCTGGTACTGATGGTGAAAAGCACTATGCAAACCTCTCTAATTGAATTGCTAACTCAGCTTGGAAAGTTATAATGTCAACAATGCTCTGGAGAAAATTCTTATCTGAATCGGTTATGTCCTGGTCTATGGTAATGGCAATATCTTCTTCAAGCTTATTTTCAACTTCTTTTGAGATACCACACCATAATAACTGATCCCAGCTTGAGCATAGCTGTGCAAAAAAACAGTGTCTTAAAACATCGACCATAAATTAGGAAAACTGTAATAATGAAAATTCAGTTTTGCTGGCTATATTTATATCTTGCAGCGAGGCTGCATGCTTGTATCAGCTACATCAGACATGGTGCCTCTTGGCAGAAGCCTTTGTGGCAGAGGCCAAGCGTCTTTACTGCCCCCCTCCATTACTGTCATTTATTGAAACTTCAAATTGGTATGTGGAGGTATGTGGAGGTAAGTGGAGATATGCAGTTTTAGCAATAGTACACAGATACTAGAGCTGCATTTACTCAGAGATTTTAGAGTTACATTAATGCTGTCTCTGGTAACCAATGCTGGAAGGGATGCTGGGTGTGCCACCTTCTGCCATGTAGAGCTCCGTGCTCAAACAGAGAGAAGAGTACTAGAGGTTGTTTTAAAGCTAATGTGATTCCATTGGTTGCAACAAAACGATTATCACCAATTACCTTGAGTCCAAGGAGAATTTGGTACAACATCTTTTACGTCTTTCTCTGCAGGTTTCTTCCTGTATCAAGTACAGTGGTGTGAAAGATCATCATGTCCTTTACTTACCAGTAAAGAGAAAGTATTTACAACATGTCTCTGAACAGCACTGCATGGATGATGGAGCACTTCTAAAAGAATATCTGCGAAGGAAATAAACCCATTAATTGAACAGAATTATTGTGCACCAAAGCTACATGTTTGAGAGGTCTCTACAGTATTCAAATAACTATTGAACCGTTTGGCACATCCCTAATAAAAACCTTTATCCATTAGCCCCATTGGTGCATGCTTAGGCAAATTAACTCTTTTATATGTAGATCTAAAGAAAATGGTATGTTATAATTAAATGATTCTTTGGGGGGCAGTAAACCTCTCTTCAAACAGCTTGAATATTAGTGCAGTCGTTTTTCTTTCAGCCCTACTAATCACGGCAAATTTAGCTTGCACAGCCAGAGTCAGGGTGCATGTTGCAGGACATTCTGGCAATGGCAATGAACAAATCCCGTAAGTACTGGTGTTAGGTTTATAAAAAGATTTTATCTGAAGTTAATGTAAATTTATCTGGATTCTTGCTGTTTGTGAAATCATGTTGCTGTTTTAAGATGCCTGGTACTTAAGATACATGTAGGTCAGACCCCACCCAACAAAAACCCTAATGTCTGACTTTGGATTTGAATGGGAGTTCTAGAGGATAAATGGCAATTGTAAACATGACATTTAAAAAGCCCCACACCCTCCCCACCCCTAAATCAGTGAAGTTTTTCTGCCCAGTTTCTAAATCATTTGAAGCTTATTTGACTTAGGGGAGATTTTGAACGCTCCTTATGCTGGATGGAAAAGGCACCTGATATGAATCTTAATGGAGCAGACCCACAGTTGCCTAGATGAATATTTAGGCCAGGATTTCCTGACCTGACTACCTGTTGCTGGGACCGGATACTTTGGATTATGCCTCATTTGCTGAAAGGGCTGAATACCTGTTTTCTGAAAACTGGGCTCTGCAGACATGACCTGTTCTGACTTTTAGTTGTAAAGCTAAATGTACCACCTTTAAATGCTGTAATCTTCTGAGACCACACAAAGCTGTTTCCAAAAAAAACAAACATATGTGTTAAGACTTTAAATTTTTGTCTACTATGTAGAAGGTGGTGTTTATATTGTTAACAAATTTGGCGTTGGGTTTCCACAGATATCTATTGGAATTAACAGGATGAAAGAGGTATTTGTACCTCCTTTCCTCACTGTCTGTCTTCTAGTGGGTGTGCTCCTGCTGAGTGGGGCAGACAACTGCTCTCAGGCAGTTCCAGTGTGGTTGGTTGGATGGTTGCATCTAGGACAGTCCTCTGTTGGCAACAACATCATGTTATTGGCAATGAGGATCTCTTTTTTTTCTTTTTCTTTCCCTGCCCCCCCCCCCCTTTTTTTTTTTTTTTTTTTTTTGAGGAAAGGCTCTTACAGGGACTACAAATGCTCTGGTTTGCCTTAAGGGCCAGCTCTGTCTTTATTTTTATTTTCTTCTAGACAATGGTGGGCTCCCACATGAGCCAGTGTCATCACCCAAATCTTCCAATAGCACGGAACATAAGTAAGATTAGGAGCAAGAAGTGATTAAAATATTCAACTCATTATGGACACTGCAGTTTTGAATTCCAGTAAGCAAAGCAGATTGCTTTTTCAAATTATATGCTGCAGGATATAAAAGAACAAGCAGTTTATCTCACAGGACCATGAGTTGCTTTCAGTTTGCACATGCAGCTTACATCGGTGGGAGTCTCAGTGTGTTTTGAGGGCACAGTCCAAACCTGACAAATCTCTTAAGGTGAACAATGTTCAAAAATGAGCCGTCCATTTTGTTTGGCGCTGCTTTAAACTGGAAACTAGCATACTTAAAATGGCTAAATTCAGCATGCATGTGGATCTTTGAGGCCACTGGTATGGGTTCTGGAATACGATATGCATGTTTTCTGTTACTGGTTATCCCATTGTGCTTAAAGATCAGTTACAGTGCCCAGACTGATTGTTTGTACAGTGTCTGAGAAAAAGCAGCCTGTGTGTGTTCTTTCCTTTAGGGTATCATGTTAGTCCCCTCTAAGGCTCTTACAGATTTACTGAGAAGCAGAGAAGACACCCCTGTCATTACAGTGTCATGGCTGGCACTAAATTATGGGTAAGCAATGGAATATAACGAGAGCCTAAAGGGTGGCTGAGGTGGACCCCCACTTCCAATGAAGTCAGTGAGATTACAATGGTTTATCTCATGTATGAGTCAGTCCCTGATTTAATACAGCTTTAACTTCTTTCAAAACCCTTTATGTGTAAATCGCACTGATGTTTCTGATGTGCATTTACATTTCTGCCTCCTTAGATTTCAGGATTTTTATTCCCACTTAAGAAGGATGATATCCTCTTTGCTCCTGGTTAGGCAGTGATTAACACTGTGCACTTATTTTAATGAGTCTGCCTAGACTTTCCAAAGGTAATAAGAGCCATAACTTCCAAGAAAACTTAAGAGGTGTTTTCTTGTTCATTGGTTTCATGAGATGAGAATGTATCCATAATGGATTTGGTGAAGGTTAGGAATTGCAGAAACATTATTATTAGTCAGTAATTGATTTATTTCAGTGCTCTGTGTTTGTGAGGGTCATAAGTTCACTTTCAGGGAAGTGCAGCTTATCTCCAGCTGTAATTCAGAACCATTGCTTCAACTCTTAGCATCAGTGGGTTATTTAACCTTGAGGCTACTTGCTGTATCAGTAGTGATGCCTAATGTGCAAATGTGCTATTTTGTAATGCAGAGATTGTACCTCAAATGTCCTACCTTGCAGACTACATTAAGTTTTCTAGAAGGTGAAGCATTATTTTCCACATCTCTCCTGGGATGTATAGAAAGCCTACTGAATTCTTTAAAGACTTGGTATTTGCTTACCAATCTCTTGCTGTTATCAGATACCAATGAAAATGCATTATGTAACACACAAAAAAAGAAACGATGTTTCAGCATTATGTAAAAATTGCCGTTGTTCCATTTACTTTGAGATGTTCTTTGAATGCCAGAAATGGTCCTTTGGCATCTTATATAAGTCCTATTTATTTCCACATCCAGAAATGTTTCCTGGTAGTGGGCGGACCAGACATTGTCAGGAATCACAGAGGCCGAAATGTGGGGTCATGGGTCTGACTTGAGAACAAGTAATTTCAGACCCAAAGGAGGCTAAAAACATTTGGGATATTTAGAAGTAGAAAATAATTTCTTCCCTTTTCCCCTTCTTCTCATCCCCCAAAAGAAATAGTCACCAAGTTCTCATGGAAGTTCACAGATCAGACTCAGGCAGTGACCAGGTTTTACCACTTCACAGTTCACGTTGTACAAGTTGATGATGAAGAGATGCAGCAGTTTTAACTGTTTTTCAAGTAACCTTATATTCTACCTAAAAAGCAAGAAGCAAGTACTGTTAAACTGGCTGGAAATTTTCTGAAGGCTTGTGTCTCTATTAAAAATGAAGGTTTGTTGAAACTAAAGCATGTGGAAAATGGTTGAATCTTTGATAATTTTTTTAGAATAATATGAGGTAGACTTTAGGGTCCTTGAAGCTATTAGATTCCCTACCATCTAGTTCCCAGGTTTCTGGTTTCCTAGTCCCATTGATGCCTGCTGGGGGAATAGTTGTTGCAGTGGTGAGGAAAGAGGGACTGAACCTTTAAAAATAACTTCTCTGCAGTTCCGCTCTTTAAAAAGAAGTTTATATTCTGCCTTCACCTTGACATCCAAAGAATTTTACATGCAATTTATTCTACATCTGAAATTTTCCACATGGGGGGTAATTTTGACACGACTTTAGACTTTTTCTGCATTAATTACAAAGTGACTTTGTTAGCTTCCCATAAACTTTACTTATAAGCATTTCTCAGGGTAATTAAACTGTTTATGTAATTCTGCTGATACTGTACATAGTCTTATTTACAATGTAATTAGGACCACTACAAGAAGAGTGCAAGCAATTAGTGATTTAATCCTAGTAAAGAATGTTTTGAGTTTTAGGTTTGGGTTTTTGTGCTTTTAATGCCGCCACGCCTCCCTCTGAAGAATGTAGGTAAGGGAATACACAATGTGTTTAAGATTATTGCAAGGGGACAATCACAGTTTGGGGAGCAGAATTGATTTATATTTATAAAGGTTGCAAACGGCATAATTTTTTTCTAAACTGAGCGGTGTCACCTTGTCTTTCAACAGATACTTGGGATTCCTGGTTTCCTCTTCTAGCTTAGACATTGATTCACTGTCTGGCCTTAGGTAATCTATTATCACACATCACACTTTCAAATTTATGTGCCTGTTAACTACATTCAGATATTTAAATAAGTGACTTGAGGACTGTCAAAAAGCTAGTAATTTATGTAATTGTGTAACTATGGAGCACAACCCCAGTTCTGCATAAGCTAAGGATATCTAATTTTACACTGATTAGTGCTGAAACATTTGCATAACTCTTAGTAGGAAGGGGAACTGGATGTCTAATTTAAAGTAATATATTTTGAATGCTCTGTCATTCTCTACGCATGTCAGTTTATTTGTGTGTAAAATATTGCCATTTCTACCATACCTCTGATTCTACAAAGATTGTTTTTTCTGTATTAGCCCAGTCACCAACGATTACAATGTCTGTTGAGTGTGTGTGAGTAGAGAAAAGTTGATTAACTACTGAAATGATGCTCTGACAGCTATTGTAAGGAAATAAGAAAGGGGGTTAGTAAAACCACCACCACCATGGACTTCTGGAGGGCAGACTTTAGCCTGCTGGCTGAGAGAGTCCCTTGGGAGACAGTCCTGAAGGGTGAAGGGGTCCAGGAAGGCTGGACATTCTTCAAGAAGGAAGTCTTAATGGCACAGGAGCAGGCTGTCCCCAAGTGCCGTAAGACAAACAGGCAGGGAAGATGACCGACCTGGCTGAGCAGGGAGCTTTTGCCGTGGCGGAGGGTAAAAAAGGAGAGTTTTTACTCCTTATGGAAGGAGGGGCGGGCAACTCAAATAAAGTATAGAGATCTCATTAGGTCATGCCATGAGAAAATCAGAAAGGCAAAATCCCAGCTTGTACTCAACGTTGCCACAGTTGTGAGAGACAACAAGAAATGTTTTTACAAATACATTACTAACAAAAAGAGAGAGAAGGAGAACCTTCATCCTTTATTGGATGCAGAGAGAAATATGGCCATCAAGAATGAGGAAAAGGCTGAGGTACTTAATGCCTTTTTTGCTTTAGTCTTTAGTAGCCAGACCAGTTACCCTTAGGATGTCCAGCCCCCTAAGCTGGAAGATGGAGACAGAGAGCAGAATGAACCCCTCATAATTCAGGAGGATGCAGTTTACAGCCTCCTATGTCATCTGGACACTTAGAAATCTATGGGGCCAGATGGAATCCATCCAAGAGTGCTGAGGGAACTTGGAGTTTACCAAGCCACTCTCCATCATTTACAAGCAGTCCTGGTTAACAGGGGAGGTCCCAGATGACTGGAGGCTTGCCAACTTCACGCCCATCTACAAGAAGGGCTGTAAAGAAGATCCAGGGAACTACAGGCCTGTCAGCCTGACCTTCATCCTGGGGAAGATTATGGAGCGGTTTATCTTGAGTGCGCTCACACGGCAGATGCAGGACAACCAGGGGATCAGGCAAAGCCAACATGGGTTCATGAAAGGCAGGTCTTGCTTGACCAACCTGATATTGTTCTATGACCAGCTGACCTGCCTAGTGGATGAGGGAAAGGCTCTGGATGTCATCTACCTGGATTTTGGTAAAGCCTTTGGCACTGTCTCCCACAGCATTCTCTTAAAGAAGCTGCCAACCAGTGGCTTGGAGAGGTGGCTGGACGGCTAAGCATGGAGAGTTGTAGTGAATGGAATAAAATCCAGTTGGCGGCCAGTCATGAGCATTGTCCCTGAGGGCTCAGTACTGGGGCCACTGTTGTTTAATATCTTTATCAATGATCTGGATGAGGGGATCGAGTGCACCCCCAGTAAGTTTGAAGATGACACCAAATTGGGCGGGAATGTTGATCTGCTTGAGGGTAGGAAGGCTCTTCAGAGGGACCTGGACAGGCTGGATTGATGGGCTGAGGCCAACTGTATGAAATTTAATAAGGCCAAGTGTAAGGTCCTGCATTTTGGACACAACAACCCCAGGCAACGTTACTATCTTGGAGAGGAGTGGCTAGAAAGTTGCCAATCAGAAAAGGACCTGGGAGTATTGATTGACAGCTGGCTGAAGATGAGCCAGCAGTCTGCCCAAGTGGCCAAGAAGGCCAATAGTGTTCTAGCCTGCATCAGGCACAGTGTGGCCTGCAGGACTTGGGAAGGGATCATCCCCCTGTACTCGACACTGGTGAGGCCACACCTCAAATGCTGGGTTCAGTTTTGGGCCTCTCGCTATAGGAGAGACATTGAGTTGCTGGAGTGTGTCCAGAGACGGGGAACGAAGCTGGTGAAGGGGCTGGAGAATATGCCTTATGTAGAGAGGCTGAAGGAACTGGGTTTGTTTAGCTTACAGGAGAGGAGGTTGAGGGGAGACCTTATCGGCCTCTACAACTACTTGAAGGGAGGGTGTAGAGAGGTGGGTGTTGGTCTCTTCTCCCAAGTAGTCAGTGATAGGATGCGAGGAAATGGTTTCAAGCTGCGACAGGAAAGGTTTTGATTGGACATTAGGAAAAATTTCTTTAGAGTGGTTAAGGATTGGAATGGGTTGCCCAAGGAAGTGGTGGAGTCACTGTCCTTAGGAAGTCTTCAAAAAACGTGTAGATTTAGCCCTTCAGGATATGGCCTAACAGGTTTGGCGATTTTAGGTTGACAGTTGGACTTGATGATCTTAGAGGTCTTTTCCAACCTCAATGATTCTATGATTTGTAAGAAAATGTAAGCAACAGCTTATGAAAGATTCTTCAATTAAAAATATATAAATATTTAGGTAGCAGCTACTTTTCTTTAATGAATAACCTTTTGGAAAAAAGACACCTGTATTAAGCGTCCAATGCCACAGCTTCTTTGCTCTCACCCTAACAAAAAGCATTTAGTGAGATGTCAACAAATTCTCTTGCAGACTATGAAAAATAAACACTGGACATTTCTTACATTTCCATAGTGGGAGAGAGGGTTAGAATATGTATACCTAGATAACCTTGCAAATGGTTTTGACTTTATCCTAAAGGTAAATAACTACTATAGAGTAAAGGTGCTGGTGCAGACAGGCTGGCTAAGTTTCTGAAGCAAGGATTTCTGGGATGGAAATAACTACCATCCCTGTGTGAACAACTTCCAGCCATTCCATCCATTATGTACCTATTACAGTACATGATGCTTTGCCTGCAAATTACATATATGCCCTCCTGTAGTCTACATCCCTTTTGCTCCCTTTGTTCATTTTCAAGAATAGCTCAGATTTTTCCAGGCTTAAGTAAAGAATTAATTTATACTTTAAAATGATCAGAACTTTTCTCTTAAAAAATACATGACTAGATTTAATGCTATGTTTTGTGAAGTAAGTTAAATGTGGTTTCCTGCATATTTAATATGGTGACCCTTTCTTTTAAATTGCTTATGATGTTTAATCAGCAAATCAAGACATACTTCAACTCTAATTAAAGCTCAGTGGAAATGCAGAAGGGTAATGGACGTAGGACAGGCAATCATCTGAAAACTGAAAAAGTAGTACATTACAGAAAATGTTTATGGCATATTTGCATTTTCAGAAGGCAGATACAGTTGCTTCTGCTGCAGCAGTTATCAGGAGTTTTAATAATTAGCTGCAGTATAATTAACCATTAAGTCAAGGAAGTTGTAGTCTTGTTTCCTTGATAAGAGGTTTCAATATTTCTGTATTCACAGTATGAAACAGCTATATCTTTGTTTTAAATTACCCTAGTAGAGCTTATTTACATTCCCAAGCATGAGTAAATTTTACAACCCTCAATATTACATTCTTGCTGTTTCGTGTGATCTCCATTCCAGCTTCTGTCAATGAAATCCTCCTAGGTTGGGTTCGGAGTCGTGTTAGCTCTTTGTACATTTGGCCAGGCCAACCTGGCTGGAAGCCATTTGGCTTCATGTAAGTTGTGCTGTTCACAATAGCTGAGTGTCAGGCCCTCTCTGTCTTCTCATAAATCTTGTTAAATGTGGGGGGTTTTTTGGCATTTCTAGATGGTTCTGAATGCTGGACTCGCTGCTACTTGTGCCCTTGGGTTATTTACTGTGCATCATGTGTTGTGTGTTGTCCCCCCCGCCCCCGCCCCCTCCTAATTTTTTCATTGACTCTCATTATAGGAGCAAACATAGTGAAGCATACTGGGCTGTATTTGTTGCTGGTATAGTTTCAATAGCTTAAGTTCCTTTGAGAATTTGTCATGCTATGCAGGAAGATTATATAATGATTTAAGGAGTGGGAGAAAAAGGTCTTGTTCCACACATATATGTTTACATTTAATAAAGATCCCGTGGGATGGGTATGGTTTGTTAGACAAGACAAAAAGAATTTTATAAATTATCACAAAAGGAGTGCATGTGATCTTCACGTTTATAATATATGTGAAATAAGTATTGCAGTATCTTTACAAGTATTTTTTTCCATGATCTTTTTTCTTTTGGCATAGTATTGATAACATCTTGTTCGTGCTCAGCAATGACTTCTTCCTCCTCTCCTCCCACTATTCCCTTAGGAAAATCTTGACAAAACCCTTTTGGTTTACACAGAAACCAAGAAAGACAATTTATTGGAAATTTTTGGTTATTTGTAACATGCATGAAACAAATAAAAGATAACCGCTGTGTTTAGTTTGCAGTTTGAGTGCATTCAGTTTTGAAGTGAATGATACTGAGGCCTGAGGAGACAGGGCTCTGCTGTTGCATGCTTCACTGGCTCGTTCTGGTTGAGGGGAGGAATTCAGAACTGGTGCAAAACGCTGCCAAGAAGTCTACTCATGCAAGGTTTAATTCTCTCCAAAGCCATGCTAGGCCAAGTGCACCAAGTCCTAAAATATGCAGTGTGGTTTAGAAAAATCTTATTTTCTTAGTTCATGAGCTAATGAGGTTTTTACGACAGGCTTCGGTGTCTAAATTAGTACTACTTTCTCATAAAATTTTCTCTTTCTGGAAGAACCTTGCAGCACTATTCTGTTTGATCAGCTTTTGATTCTGGCCATATCTAGAAACTTGATAGATGTGCTGCCTGGTGCACAAGTTACTTGAGCAAGCAGGCAGGAGATTATAGTCTAGTTTCAAACTCAGTTTCTGACCTATTAGGGGATTTGAAAGATGCTGTTTCTGGTTGCCCCTTTATAAAGTGGAGAGGATGCTATGAACTGTCTTTGTGAAGAGTTATGGTTATCTGTAGACAAATAGTACTGCTCCCTAGCCATTCGTTATAGCTTTCAGGGTTAGGGAAGCCTGACAGTGGGGGGTGGGCAGCCAAATACTGCAAGTGAGAGAGCCTGTTGCCCAGAAAAGAGGTTCCATGGCAAGTCTATTTAGTGTGTTAAAATTAGAATAAAAGGAAGATACAAAGTAGGATTTCAGAGGCATTTTGATTTCTAAGGATCTTGCCCAGTCTGAAGTTTCTCCAGTAAAATAAGACATGTTCTCTGCATGCTGTTGGAGATTTTGTGTTCTGTGTTGGTGGGGGTTTTTTGTTTGGTCTGTTTTTTGGGTTGGTTTGTTTGTTTTCTTAGTTGTTTTTTGTTTTCTTTCGCTGGGATTTTTTGTGTGGTTTTTTTGTTTTTAAACAGATCTTCTGTTCTGAAGTTCACTGTCTACATTAGGTATACAATGTAGATATATAAGGTATATAATGACAGGAATATTTTTGCAAGAGATATGTGTGATTACATATAAAACAAGAAGTGTCTAGCACTTCCTATTCATGATTATGGTTCCAAAGATGATCTTTATATCTTATAAGGGAGGGGAAATAATGAGAAAAACCCACCCATTTTTTAAGCAATGAAAACCAGGAAGTTCTTGAGAAATGAAATATCCATATTTTTATCAGCTCTTAAATAATACAGAATTAACAAGAAAAAAACATTTATTGACTAATTTAAAATAATAAGTTTAAGTTAATGTGAAATTAATTCTTGAAATAATTTGATGAGTCTTATTTTACCCAGTTTTAATAACTGCATTTCTTGTCAGACCATCCAGATTCAGGGAGAAACTGACAGTTATTAATAATGTGAAACTTGTGTTAAAACAAACAGGAGGAATTCATGTGTGGTGCATATAAATGTAATTCTGAGTGATTTCCTTTTGTTGAAGTTAGTTCACCAGGAATTTTGCTGGAATTCAGGATTGATGCTTTCAATTTATCTTATGTTGCAGAAAAGTTGTATTTAGCAGATGGAAGGGCTCTGATGAATGCAGCACTTGGTTTTTCTGCTCTCCAATAAAACTGGAATGACACTGTGTGAATCTAGGAGCTCTTGCAATCTGTGAGAAGTCAGGAGAAATTGTATTACAGTAATTGACTTCAGTAGGATCGAGACTTTCTTTAACAATTCCATGGGGCTTTAAGTATTTTTGCAGTCTATTTTAAGACATGTGCACACTGGTGGAAGTAGTGCTTCTAATCAAAATGGGCTATATTTTATTCAGACCTTGGAGACCAAGTAGGTAGAGCTAATTGGCTTATAACTGACCTGCTTAAAGGATGTCAAAATTGGCTGTTGGCTGTTCCTTTATAACATTAGTTTGATTGACTAAGAGTCTGGCAGCAAGATATGAAATATTACGATCCCAATTCATTAAAATTGTCCCCATTTTAGATCATTACATATTTTCAGAACAAATGGAACATACTTGCAGTATAAAAGAAATACAGATATGTAAATTACTAACCCATCAGCTGCTTCCTCCCCCTTCCATTCCCCTTCCCAGAATAAAAATTTCCAGTTAATCACATAAAAATAAGGGGGGGAAGCAGTGGGATGTATTTTTTCCCATAGTACTATACAAAATAAATGTCTTTAAAAAATTCTTTAAAGAGGAGTATCATGGACTTCATTTCCGTTATTTACTTCCAAGTTATCTGGTTGCCTGCCATTCAAGGACTCAGTGCAAGAACAATGTGTGTGTAGATGTATCATTACATCAGAATTTCACCTCTTGTGTTTATGGGGGAGGGCTTTTTTTATTTGGATAAAAGATTTATTTCCTCTTTTGTAAATCATTGATGTTTACTCTGCTAGGCATATAGCTGTCCTTTCTCAAGTGACTGATCTTATTACTCTGTTAATAGGATTCAATCTTGAATGTGGCATAATTAGGTGATGGTTAGATGAAAGACAGGTACTGTTTGTAGTTGGAAGAAACTGCAACCAGTGGTCATCCCACCATGTAAGAGGGAGGGAAACTGGGAGGTTTCAGTGACTTGCATGCACATGTGTTTTGTAGATACGTACTTCATACCTGAGCACTAATTGATATGGCAGAAGATGTTAATCTGCACTTTAAACCGAGTTGTTAGCATAAAGCCAGGACCTAAAGGATTATTTTAGTTTGAAAAATTGGTGTTGAAACTGGGTTTCCTGATGTTATCCCTCCTGTTTACCACAGTGGGTAATATCCTTGCAGAGACAAAGTGTTGTTTCTCTGAACGCAGGAGGAGATGAGGTTTTGCTAGTGGTTCATCTTTTCAGGTAGTGTTTATGCTGGGAACCATCTCACTGAAGTTTGCTTAGGGCCACATTCCAGTTGCTGCATTTCCCAGTGTCCTTGGCTTTCTCCTCTCTTAGGTCCTTTGCTCCATCCTTTCCAAACAGGATCACTCAATTCTATCGAAAAATAGCGACAGCCCTCCAGGTGCCCCTGGCTTGGATGGGCACTGCTACTACCGTGCTACACCGTGTTTTATACGGGTATTCTTGTGTGTGTATGCACAGGGAATACTCATATATTTTACATTCACCAGTTCCCAGGAAGTATAATTTAAAGCGTTATCTAGTCACAGGGCTGTCTTGCAAGTTGTACAAAGCAGGATCTGTTCTTTAAAGGTGTTTTACACGTGCCTTGTGCCATGGAGCTCACTGCATGAGCCTGCAACCGATCCACACGTGACAGAAACTCTCTGGCAGAAGGGATGAGCTGCCTCGCACTAGGCACAGAGTAACCAGCATGGCCTGGGGTGCCTCAACACACCCCTATGCGCAGCAGTGCAGACCTCGTGCTTTACAGAGCTCCGAGGCACCCCGTGCTCTGCCTGTATCTCCCCCACTGCAAGGGGAAGCTGCAGCCACGCTGCTGCCTCTCTCCTGTTGTGCTAAGGAGCAGGAGGGTGCTTTAAGGGGTGGAGGTGCAGTGATCTGTCCTTTGGCCAAGGACTTCTGGGTGTTTTAGTGCAGAACTGTGGCACATGCAGCTAAAATGGCATTGGAACACATCTGTTGGCCACCTAAAACAGTGTTACACGTAACACGTATGATTTACAGTGGTGCTATTCCACATGTATTTTAGATATGCGTCTTATCGAAGCCCTTGGAGTTACTCATTAATAGATACTGTTGTTTTTGTTAATTTTGGCAAATTCCAGACTACCCTACAGGGGCCAAACCTAACTGAAATCCTCATTAACTCTAATAACAAATGAAGCATTCAGCATCTTTAAGCTGAAAAACTTGGTCCCTTTTTCTTTTTTTACAGATTAAATAGCTTTTTCAGGTTCTGCATTTGAGCACAGAAGGCACAACATAATGAGTACCAGTCTCCTGAAAGAAACAATGTGCCGGGGAGAATTTACCTTTTGTGTTTTATGGTTTTGGTTTTTTGTTTTTTAACTTATGTTACATTGCAATTCCAAACACAGCAAGTTTCAGAGATGTTGCTAGATGTTTATGTTCATCTGTGTGTTCCTTAACAGATGCTTTGACAGTTGGTAAAGTGAGAATATCGTTCTTTCGTTGTTACATGCGTCCTCCCCATCAGCTTCCCCACGCACAAAGTAAAAGTTGTAGTCATGCTCATTCCCATTCTTCAAGTTTCAAACCTCTGTTGGGATGTAGGTGGCTTAGGTAGAAGTCTGGCATCAATTGCAGGAGTCTTGTAAACATTATGGGGCAAAAATAACAATATGATTAAACTAATGACATCTCTTGGTAATCTAAATTTAACCTGAAGTAATGGCCAAAAAGTTGTTGTTTGTGTTCCATGTCCTGTGCTGAAAGTTTTTCATATAGTTCTTTTCTGAAGTGATCGGGTAACAAAATTTAAAACAAAGTCACAGCAGCCAACATTAAGGAGCGTTTTTTTTTAAAGAAGGAGTGATCTCTTGCCCTTCTCGGCAAACCTACACAGCACAGTGAGGCCTTCGTTTTCCTTGACTTTGGCTGAAGATATACACTTGGTTCTGCATTGAGCCTTGCAGCCGGGCTCTGGCTGTCAAGGGAGGATTTGCAGCTTTGGTAGATGCTGCTTAGTGAGTGTTACAAACTACCCATTCTAGTGCCTTAAACTAGTTGCCGTTGTGACAGCATTGTAGTTCAGAAGAGGAATGCATGATTCAGACCATCTGCTACATGCAACTACTGGACTTTCTAGAATGTAAGCAAAAATACTGCTAATGTGTAGAAGCAGCTGTGATGAGGGTTTCTTATGAGCATGTAAGTGTACATGAGTATATGATGTACAAATGAAATTCATAGTAGAAAGCAAGATTTACCTAAGTTTTGTGAATTGTTTCACTCATTTTGCAAGAATAATGGGTTATAAGAGACAGGAAATACTCAGTTCTATTTAGGACACTCTTTAAAGAAAGATGAACCATTTTATGTCCCTGCATTTCATCCAACCTTTCCAGTGCTTGCTTTCACTGGTGAAAACTTAGATTATTTTTTCCATTCTAGTGTACTAAATGGTTCTTTTCTCACATTGTTGATAGTGTAACACTGTTGGATAGGTGATAGAAAGCACAGTGATTTGCCTCCGGTCTTTCTTCTGTCCACCTAAAGTACTAGTGTTCAACTTGCTTCTCTCTCTGTCAAATCCCTGTTGTTTTCCATGATTTCCAGAGTGAGGACTACAAATCAGGTAAATTTCACCTATTTGCATTTTATATTCTCTTGAGCCTGTCATAGTGTTTTGAGGCCTTGACATTAATCATCATCTCTCAGTATTTCTACTGTCTACTCCCTGTCTATCTACTATTTTCCCTTTCAAATTCTGCTGAAAACTCATTTTTTTCTTACCACCTTTTCTCCAGCACTCTGCACATCCTGCCTTAACCAGACTGTCTTTTTTTCATTTGTCTTATGTATTTATGGATTGGAATATGTCCTTTGCTGTACATTAAATCCTTTGGTGCTCCCTAGCCAGCCTTGACTGTGTGAATTTAATGAGGGCTGTGTAGTGGTTGGTGTCGTAAGTTATCTTAGGCTGATTTTTCAACTGTCTGCTGTTGAGTTAGTTTATCGCTTTCCTGATGTGGCCTGCATAAGAGTGCCCCAAAGGCCACTACTTAGAGCACCGATCTCATTCTCTGAAGCCTATGGTTCATCTGGAAGCAGGGCTGCAGCTGCTTTCCTCTTAGGTACGCATTTATGTTACAGGGTGGGACATACATAGTGGGGAAAAAATGTCAAGGGAAGGTTTATATCTCCTGAGCATGTCTGGAGTGCAGGGAGAAGCATCCACTATTAGAACGGCACTAGAAGCATATTTTAGAGCTCCAAGTGGTCCAGCCTATTTGCAGACTAAAGAGAGGTTATGAGCTGGGATGATCATCATCCCAACAGTTCCTGTGCTGCTGCTTTCAGTGTGGAGGCGAATGGTATTGCTTTTCCGCTCCTGTTGAGCGATTGCCTCTTCTCAGGAAGAGCTGAGGTTCTACAGCCATGGAAATTGTTCATACTTACAAAATATAGAGGAAGATCAGAACTGAAATTTGAAATTTTGTTAATCATCAGGTAATCAAACCTAAATTGGGAAGTTCTAAAAGTGTAGTCAGGCGTAGTAAGAATCTAATTACACATCCTCTTGCAGTGCAGAATAAAATCCCCATGGGATAATTGCATTTTTTCATAACCTGTGCATGTTCTTAATTTCAACTAAACTGACAACGCATCAAAGCAGGTTCTTGCTGGTATTCTACTTGAGTCCTTGACTGTCCCTTTTAAAACATACAACACTGCTGTGGCACAAATCGTTAACAACATGCTCTATGAAACTTCATGCACACCTTGAAGGTAAGTCAGGAGGCATCTGCGGGATAATGAGCTACAGTATCTCAGCTTCAGCCAGCTCATTGTCAGAACGACATCTAGTTTTAGTAACTGCTAGTAACAGATCATGTAAAGCACTGTACAGCTTTCTTCTGATTGTTTCCAGGCATATTTATCAGCTTTCTTCTGATTGTTTCCAGGCATATTTATCAGGAAAACTGTGTACAGCTCCCGGATTTATAGTGGAGTTGTAATCAGATAATTTACAACAAAAAGTGCTGCCCTTTTATGCGTGTTTTCTTTCTATGTCCTCTAAAGCTCTCTTGTGAGATTTCTTTAATATTTTTAAAGTTTTGTTTATGCTCAGTTGTGGGGTACCACGTTACAATATTATTAAGCAGCTTAGATCTAATATGAAGCTGAACCCACATCTACCAAATGCATGGGTGCAATTTGGGTGACTGTAATGCAGTTACTGAGGTAATGTGAAAGCTAGCTGGTCTCCATGTGGGTTTTTTTGGGTGAAACTGATGTAGTGAGACTTCAGGTTGTTGGAGAAATCCATTTTTACCTGAGATACTTTTCATAGATACCCTATGATTACATAAACTGGTTGTGGTTCACTGGGGATTTCTGGTTGTCATCAGTGTTATATGGGTCAGCATCCTAGTAAAAAGTGTGCGGTGTGTCCCCGAAAAGTGCTGTGGCATGGGAGCCCGGTGTCTGTACCTCACCTTGTCATTGACCTGCACTGCAAACGCGCACAAATTGCTTCACCTCACTGCGTGTCAGCTGCACCACCTGCCAAATGAAGAGACTAACACACGCCTTCCCAATGATGCGCTTTGTGACCTCTTGTGGTGTAATAGTTTCTCAAACGGTCACCAAAGATCTGGTAGCTCAGACAATTAATAATGACTTTTTCTTGAATCTCAGTTTCACTTTTATCTCTTTTGAGGACTGTATTCTTTGTTTCTCAAACCGTACAGTATGCTGCAGTTCCCTTTCTGGGCATTTCCTTTTCTTATAGGAGTGATATGTGGAAGGCAGTTTTATCTGGCACACAGTACTTTGTCTAATGACCTGAGCAATCAACAGAAGAAATAATTAGGCACCTAAAGTGACTCTTGGAATTTTCTAAAGATAAAATAGTGGTCAGAGGCTGGTTTTGTGATTTCTGGGTTTGTACAGTAAATGTTTGTGTCCTTCTGTGCCTATTCTCCCTTTCCTCTCAGTCTTTTGCATGCTTCTTGTAAAAACAAAGTTCTTTGAAAAGCTCTCATGTGACTTAGCACAAGATGTCCTTCACTTTTGTTCAATGAGTGCATAGTGCTATATATTCAGTCCCCAAGTGTAGGAGTTGTTTGGGTTTTCTTTTTTTTTTGTTTGTTTGTTTGTTTTTGTTTTTATTCTGCTCTTGCGTGCACTTATCCAGGTGCAATTTGTATACTTTGGTCTTGCTAAAGCCTGTGGGCTGGGTGTGTGTTTGTTTGTTTGTTTAGGACATTTTGTTGCTGGTCCTGTTTTCTTTTCTCTCTTGTTCTACTGAAAGCGTTTGTTCAGAAAGACGTCTTTCGCTTTAGTGAGCTTTCCTAGCACATGGAATTCACCACCAAGGAGAATACTGCTGTTAAAAGACGTTAAGGCAGTAATGGCGCTACGTCTCCACTCATTGCTGATCCCAGACACTGGGGAAACGACATTGGTGAATATCTTCATCTCTGGCAGGCCAAAAGGCTCGTTCACTTGAGTCCAAATCTCTTCCAAAACAGCTTGACCTAAGCTTTCTTGGGGCTGTAATACAAACTTTTGCAAGTAAATGCGTATAACTTTTAATAAATCAAAGCACTTGTAAGCCAAAAAGCCCCAGGGATTTACAGATCTTTTTAGAAAGATTTTGTTGCATTTTTTTAAAGCCATCTTGTTCTTTTTACTCTCTACTAAGGTTATCTGGAAAGTCTCAAGGTAATTACATTCAGGAGATGGCAGGAAGGAGGTGGGGTGGGGGCGGGGAGGCTAAGGGAGCACCCATGCTACTTTTACTTTCAGGATGGTTACTTGTCTTATTTCACATCAGTGAGCCAAACTCTGTTCTTGACAAAATGAAACCCCAAGGTCAACTGAATGTTGATTTATGGTGTCAAGCATCAGATGCAGCGCTGCAGTGGGTGATTTCTAGAATCCATATAACATTATGAGGACATTTCACTGAAGGTGTGTTTAACATGTGTGTTGTGGACACAAATGGTAGATACCTTTCTAAAATGATCTAGCATGACAACCTGCTTGGCATAAACCGGTAGAATTTTGATGAATGGTTCTTTTATCAAACCCATAATTTTTAACTGAGCTAGAAAAGAAGATTTTCAAGACATCAAATGATGAAGCACCCCTGTATGCCCCATTTAATAGTTATGTCTTATAGATGATACTACAGAAGAACTTTCCTTAATTTTTCCAATTTGTCAGCAAAATTTGTATAGCCCGGGTATAGTGCTACAGGAATAATGTCTTTAACTTATAATATAGACTGGTACTTTTTGTGTTTCCCTTACTGCATCACGCTTACATATTCAGTTTCAAGGACAAACCATTTTACAGGCACTTAAGTGGCTTAAAATAATGTGAAAAATGAATGGGTATAAAATATCTGGTGGGAAACTCTGATGCAGTTGTTGCTACTTTGCTACTGAAGGTTAAATCCTGTTTCAGACGGGGTTGAAATAAGCAGTAGTGTGTGTTTTCACTAGCTAGATGTAGAACAGTGCTATGTGTCCTTACTCCAGTCCTGGGCATGGCTTGGCAAGATGAAGACTTGACAGTCTTGGGTACAATATTTTTCTTAGGAGAAGTTGGTATAACCTAGAGCGGCCCCAAATCTCGTCTTCCAACACATCAGAGGCAAAAGCAGGCAGAGGTGGAACATTATATGGTTGTATTTGCACTGCTCATCTTAGTGGCAGCAAGCTTTATTTTAAGCTATTCCCACTAGCTTCATGATCAGATCAAGACTAACATGTTAAATTGCTACGATGAAGCATGTACGATAAGAGTGTTCAGCTTTCCTAACAAAATTTAAGGTGTTTTTTTCTTTCCATTAATCATTTATTGAGAATTCATTTTGTTTGATAATTACTGTGTGTTGAATATACCAATAGGGATATTTTATTCTATTACAGGTGTTATCTCTTCTTCCCTTTGCTTCACCTTTAAATATCTATAATTAGATTTTGAAAGAGAGGCTTTCATTCTCAAACTTATTTAAAAAATGGTATTTTGCCGTACTTCATAGAATAGTTAGACCATTTAAATTCTTCAAGATAATGGTGTTCTGAACTTGCATCTATTTTTGGAACATGATATTCTGCAATGTTTCGTGTGAAAAATCAGAGACAGATATAAGCATTAGTATGTGTTAATTAAAGTTAATATTATATTTTTGGTCAGAGCTCTGCAGTATATATATGTGGACGTGTTTGCTGGTTAATATTTTTTATATTATTTAGACAGTTGTATTTCCTTACTAATGAAAAGCAATACATTCATTTTTGTACATACTAGATAGATAGAATTTGATTCAGTCGGATCAAAGTTCACTTCTGGCCATGTTACCCAAGATCACTCTCAGGAGAAAAAATGTTTAGGAGCACTACTTAAGACGGGTAGTTTGTCAGAAATGTTTAACTGAAAGTCCTGTTGGTTAATTGGTTTTCTAAAATTTTTCATACAGATTTTTTCATTTAAAAAGTTAAGTCTCTAAAAAACTAAGTTTTCATCCAAAACTGAATATGCTGTTGGTTTTTTGGTTTTAGTTTTGTTTGTTTGTTTGTTTTAATCTTGCTGAGATTCCTGATCTTCATTTCCCTCTGTAAACTTAATTTGTAGGTAGGTTTTCTTATACAGTACTTTGACCAAGTAAGTCCATGAAGCTTTATGTTTGTGATCTGCATTTCCCTTCTTTATAGGGACATCATGGAAACTATAGTGTCAGCTAGGAAGCTGAGAATATAGATGAGATTATAAAAATAAATAAATAAATAAATAAGAGGGTCAGGAAGACACAGAATGTGTGACTCTTCCTGTTCTGCAACGGGGGACTGCTTTTAGCAGATATGGGAAGAGACACTCACGAGAACATTTTTGACCATTTTCATGCCCCTGTTCTGAACATCAGGAGAAAACAGCTGACTGGTACTTGTTGCACTTCACTTCTTGTCTGCTTGTTTAATCTTCTATATATTTTCAGGCTGAAATCTATTTTTAATTTCTTTTCAAATGCACTGGTGCAATTGGCTGAAAAAAAAAAGGGTTTCAATTCTGTATGCTTATGATGTTCCATCTTTTCAGTCTGAAATTTTCATGAAAATTTTAACTCTTCTTGCAAACTGTTCATACAAATATATTGTGGGGTGTCAGATAATTTGGAATATTTTTCTTCCTAATTTTAAGGATAAACTTATTAAAATTTCAAGAAGTAAACCAGTTTTGAATCCAGGAAATATTTTGGTTTATAACTTATAAATTCATCAAGTTTTTCATTGTTTGAGAAAAATTTCACTGTTATCTGAGAATGCCAGTCAGATGTTGTCTGAAAGACCTCCCAATCTAATTACTGTAGGCAATTAAACTTTTTAAGCTATACTTTTAATTAAGCAAATAAGTCTTTCTTTCAGTGGTATTGTGTTGAATAAAAATAATGTACAAATATAATTATGTAATTTACAATAATTAAGTCATTAATGAGTAAATGGAGGTGCAGGTATAGAAATTTTTGGCAGAATTTGAAAATGAACCTGGATTTCCTTGTGACTTTTCTGTCCTTTTCCTCTTGGGTCAGTAAGATTTTAGCAATCATTATTTATGAATACGGGGAAGTATGCCACTGAGTTTTACAACCTCTTAGCAGAATTAGTCCAGAATTTTTCACTATCTGTTCTTCATCAGAAAACATGGGAATTAAAACTGGATATGTCACATAGTCTGTTTTCTAAGAAGTAAGCTCATTCTAAGATTAAGAGGATGAACCTGTTCACACCTAAAAGTGGCTACATGGGTGTTGTACACTCAGTGCTGTTGCTTTCATTGTCTTCCTCAGCCAGGGAACCTTTTCCATGTCGCATTACTGTGACTTACTAAGAGGCAAGGTGGTCCCACCTTTCAGGGGATGAACAGCTGCCCAAACATTCAGTCTGGTAAAACATGGAGGGGCACGGAGTCCTGTAATGCAGTGACATTTCTGCATCAGCGTAACGGATGTGCAAAGAATTTTGGGGTTTTGCTGATGAGTCAAAAATTGTAAAGGAGAAGCAGGTTTCCTAGACTTTCTACCGTTATGTTCCTGCTGTATCTGTGCCTTGTTTGAGATGTATGCGTCTGCTAGCGCATATCACTTAAACTGTGGGCTATTACTGATGCATTCCTATTTTGAAAGTCTGCTTTACTCTTACAAGGAAAGACCTACGTTTATTTGCTCATGCTGTGGTCCTAAACCTGATTTGTTAGATCTTATACACATTTTGAAGTATAATGAGTCTTGCATAGACTTTGCACAGGCAGGTTTGAAAAGCATCTGTCAGTGACAAAGTAATCAAATATTCTTCACATCAGACCTTAGCAAAGCAGAGGAGGGTAATCTGTACAAACTGCAATTACTGATTGCCATCCCCTCCCCTCCAAATAATAAATAATTTACAGCTATCACATGTTCCTTCTACAGCTATCTACAGCCAGTAAGTGTACAGGCAAAAAAAAAGAAGCTATCTACATTTCATCATTAGCTTAATCAAGCCAGTGTATCAGTAACCTGCCGTGAAACTGATTGCTGAAGAGCCGGAAGAGTTGTAACAAAATTATTTTCAAACTTTAAAGTTTTTGAATTTTATTCAATTTTTACTAAAGTTTCTAAAAACTAAATGTGTTTTTCTATGAGAAGGGATAGTATTTTGAAAAGACTATTTGGGAACAAAATTTCAAAAATACACAATTCCAAAATTCCCCTGTTCCTTTTTCTTGTTTGTTTATTTCCACATGAAATAGGAGCCTTTGGCCCTTGGAGGAAAAAGTCCTTAAAATCCAACAACCTTGACTGAAATGAAGGGCTGCATACCCTCAAGGCATGCTTTTGGCTGCACAGCATGGAGGCTGCAATTCTGGAGTGCTGCTTTTTATAACAAAGTTCTCTGGGTTTGAAAAATTCTTACCATGGGGCTGAGAGACAAAATCCAACATCTAGGTAAAACTAGGGCTTCTGGGTTTCCAACTAAAATGGAGCCAGGGAACCCAGACTCATTCACGGAGAAATAGATACCGAAAACATAGGGATGTGGGACCCAGTTCAGGTTTGTCTCCTAACTGGCTAGGTGGATATGGCTCTTCTTGCCCAATTATCAACCTGTTTGAAAAATCTCTCTGTCCTGTTCGGGACTGTGAGAACTATTTCGAGACCAGTTCAATTTTAAATAATAGTTTTAGTGCTTATGTAGTGGCAACATGGGATGTAAGCAAGAAAGCAAAAACCTACCACAGGTCAGTTTGAAAGTGTGAATGACAACAAAGGATTAGGTTTTTTGTTTGGAAGTCATATAGATACTTGTGGCTTGGAGGCACAGGAGATGGAGTACCAGAAAGACTTGAGAGGCCTATAAAAACTGTATTCACTATCCAAACAACTTCAGAGACATGGTTTATCTGGATTTTACTCTTAAGTACTTTGGGTTTTGATGATGATGATGGTGACTAACTGCACACTTCTCTTGGAATTGTCACATTTCTCTTTCTTCTGAGGTCGTCTTTCTTCCACCTTCCTCAAGGCACCCTGTGGTCTCTTTTGTTCCTCTGCCTATCTCCAGATTTTTTAATTTTATTTTTTACTTTCTCGAGTTTTAAAGCCCTCAGGTTAAAAAGGATGAAGAAGGCAGATATGAAATGCTCAAGAGAGTTCACATCCTGTAAAAACAGGAATAAAAGTCAAATGGGAAAAAAAATTACGGAAAAGCACATTGTATAGGACCTAAAGGTTTAAAGAAGGCTTGAAAAGAGACCTTCAAAAACAAATTTTCCCTTTGAGAAATATTCCATCAAAATGTTCTTTCAGCTTCTTTTATCTCCTGTGTCTTCAGTGAATTATGTTTTAAGACTGAAATACTCCCTTGAGCATTCGTAAGCTCAGAAATGAATAGGGAACAACTAGAGATGCAGAACTTCAATTTGTACCCTAGATACTTTGCCATCACCCTCCCCTCTCCCCCCCCCGGGGCTAATACCATGGATTTTTCTGGTTCAGGGATACAATTAATTCTGGAGTACTGGATAATAGCTTTTATTTTCCATGATGGAATTAATTGCTTGCACATATTTTGACACTTTTGTGACTTAATACTGAGAAAAGTCTAAGAATTTGCCGCATGTTTTATAAAACTTGTAGGATAAGATGCAAGAGTGTATCAAGATAATGACAGTATAATAGTGTCAAAATAGCTAAGGTATCTTGTGGAAGAAGCTTCTAGAAATGACAAAAATGAACTCTAAAATTATGAATTAAAATTACAGGAATATAAATTATATTGGCAAAACATAAATGTATTTACAGTGGTGCAACAGAGAGAGAAACTATTCAGGTGCACATTCTGGGTTGCTTTACTTTTCATATGATCCCACTAGGCCAGATTTTGACCTGGATCAGATAAATATCAAATCAGAGTAAAGAGGTAGAAATGTACCGGTTTATAGACATTAAAAGAGAGATAAGAATCAAAAAACATTGATGTCACTGTAGCTGCATCTGCTACAACTCATTTCAGACTAAATAAAACATTAAATACCTTCATGCTTCTCTCTGTTATATGGAATGCTCTAGTTATGAGTTTGAGCATCCCCAGGTATGTTTCAATGCAGAATTTTATTTGGAAAAGGGTCTGCTGAGGATTCTGTGCTGAGTTATCTAACAAAAAATAATTTAAAATGAGTCAGTGTCTCATATGCATTACTGCCTTGCTGAACCCGCTACTGTGTTTGGTGAGGTTTGAATAAAGACTGCTTTTAGATAGGTAATCTTGTTTCGTAGCAGTATTAAAACATTGAAAAAGGACTGCTGCTGGTGGATAGGCTGATGGAGACTGATGGTGTGAAAAGACAAGTAGGCACTCAATATTTTTTAATTATAGGAGTAGGGATGCTCTACCTGTGTTAGAAAGGTTTAGTCTGAGAACTAGATTTCTGAGTTTCTGGACCTTGACAAAAGTTCTCACAGAAAAAATGTAATATTGTGTTCACAGAAGTGATTTATGATTATTTTTATTGCTGGTTGGATTATAGCTAATTTAAAGGCCCTGCAGTATAAAATGGGGAATTTATTGTCTGGAATCCAGATAATGGCTGGATAGGCCTTGAGTTCAGAGCTGGTCCTGCAAATAAACACAGATAAGATTTTATTTTAAAAAAAAACATGTACTGTTCTAAAACCACAAGAAAATTTCTCTTATTTTCTTCTTTAGTTAAGGATACAGTAAAATAAAAAGGCAGTAGTAAAATACTGTGATTGAAGAAATGCCAAGGAGTTGAATGAATAATCCTGATAAATCCCCCTTTCAGGCTGTTGGATGGATATGTGCTAGACACAGCCTCAGTTAATGGGGTAGGAAGCACTGGATTCCTCAGCATGTAGGAAATGGGAAATCACAAATAGCTATTGGGTCAAGTATTTGCTTGATTGAGACACGCAAGTCTATGGTGCTGGATGGGATCCACCCAAAGGTACTGATGCAGCTGGCAGAAGTGCTCACCAAGCCACTTTCCATCATTTATCAGCAGTCCTGGCTCACCGGGAAGGTCCCAGTTGACTGTAGGTTAGCAAATGTGATGCCCATCTGCCCAAGAAGGGCCAGAAGGAAGATCTGGGGAACGACAGAGTTTAACTGGAGTTAAATCCAGTTGGCGGCTGGTCACAAGAGGTGTTCCCCAGGGCTCAGTGTTGGGTCCAGTTCTATTTAATATATCAATGATCTGGACGAGAGGACTGTTTGCAAACAACAGCAAGTTGGGCCGGAGTGTTGATCTGCTGAGGGTAGGAAGGCGGGACCGAGGGATCTAGACAGGCTGGTTCGATGGGCCAAGGCCAACTGTATGAGCTTCAACAAAGCCAAGTGCTGGGTCCTGCACTTGGGTCACAACAACCCCAGGCAATGCTCCAGGCTGGGGGAGGAGCGGCTGAAAAGCTGCCCAGTGGAAAGGGGCCCAAGGGTGTTGGTCAACAGCCAGCTGAAGAGGGGCCAGCAGTGTGCCCAGGCGGCCAAGAAGGCCAACAGCATCCTGGCTTATATCAGAAATAGTGTCACCAGCAGGACTTCAGAAGGAATTGTCCCCCTGTACTTGACACTGGTGAGGCTGCACCTTGAGTGCTGGGTTCAGTTTTGGGCCCCTCACTATAGGAGGGACATTGAGGTGCTGGAGTGTGTCCAGACATGGGCAGTGAAGCTGGGGAAGGTTCTGGAGCACAAGTGCTGTGAGGAGTGGCTGAGGGAGCTGGGGGTGTTCAGCCTGGAGAGAAGGGGCTGAGGGGAGACCTTCTCGCTCTCTGCAGCTGCCTGAGAGGAGGTTGGAGCGAGGTGGGTGTCGGTCTCTTCTCCCAAGTAACAAGCAATAAGACTTGAGGAAATGCCCTGAAGTTTCACCAGGGGAGGTTTCAACTAGATATTATGAAAAATTTCTTCACTGAAAGGGTTGTCAAGCATTGGAACAGGCTGCGTAGGGAAGTGGTAGAGTGACCATCCCTGGAGGTATTAACTTAAAAGTTGTGTAGATGTGGTGCTTAGTGTTAGATTAACGGTTGGACTTGGTGATCTTGAAGGTATTTTTTCATTCTATTTCTACTTGCGTTCAAATAGGGGTGAAAGAAACCCCCTTGGTCTGACTGGCTGACCTAATGAAGCCTAGGGGGTTTATTTATGAAAGTTTCTAAAGCTCTCATCAATCTGAACAGGCAGTGCGTGTCGGTGAAGGCAGCGTGTGGTGCTCTCCTGTCTGTTTCAGGGTGGGTAGATCTGCAGCCGCCTGCACCCTCAGCTGTGCTGCTGTAGGGTCCCTGGGTGGGCTGGATACTGCGGATCCCTCTGACCATGTGGGCTCTTAGTGTTCTCATGAAGATATTCTGCCAGCTGTATGTGCAAACAGAAATTCAGAGTGGAAAACAGATGTCTTTTTTCGCTGAAATAGCTTGCATTCTCACATCGCATTTGAATTCTTGCTAACAGTTTTTTCAGAATTTCTTCACCAAAATAATGCATGTATACCTCATTTAAATATGTGCTGCAGAAGGCACTTGGAGGAGATGGGCAGGGAAATTTCCGTGGTGTGTAAATGAAGCCTTCAAGCCAGTAGATGCCTTTTTCTTCTAGAGAGGGAGTGGTTTTCCCACCCCTTTAAGCACAGCAGTCCTGGAGCTGACATATCCTTAGTTCTGGCAGTGAAGATCAGCTCTGTAGATGAAACCAAGCATCTCTGAAAGTCATGTACCCAGATAGTTCTCCCAATATTACCTTAAAGTGTTACAGTTTAAAGCCACATTGTTCAGGAATGTAGAATTGAAATGCTTTTCTGCACTATTACATTGATTCTCCACACTACATTCTGATGAACTTCAGTCATTTTTTTCCCCCTCAGGTGATCACTGATTAATCTAAAAACTGTGAAATTAAGTTGTTTGAACCAGGAATTAAAAATTTCCAGCAATTAAAAACAAAAAACCAAACCAAAACAGCCACTAGCATTAGAAAGTGATTAAACATGACAACTGAGAGACTGAAACTAGTTGTCCTCGTTCCAAAAGGTTTGTAACTACTATGATGTTTTTGAAGCTATTAAATGATAGTTAAGCTGTGTTATTATTTGTAAAGCAGCTACTTTTGTATCCCAGGCCCACTGAGTGAATGTCTTGCACAGCAGGAGACTGGAAGATAGTAAGCCTAATCATTGTCATTTTACTGTACAAGAGGCAATTTTAGAAAATGATTCCTTAAATTATAAGATCCAAACAAAGATAAGGCTCTGCAGCTGGGAACTGTTCGTTTCTGTCATTGAAAAGTGTCTCTTTTCTTTAAGGTTCACTACTACTAGTCTAAATATAGTACAGGAAATTTAAAATTTTGCATATTTAATAGCCTTTCTACTAGTTAACGTAAGTATAAGGATCTGATGCACTAGGCTAGCTTTGGGTTGTCTGTAGAAAGGGGACTGTGCAAACGATGAGCCTGATTCTCTCCTGAATTGCTCTGGCTTGGCTCCAGTATAATTGTGCTGCAATCGATAACATGACACTGCTGTAAATTTAAATTAATGTAGAAGAGAATCAGATGTGATAAATCTAACATTTTGGATGAGAGTTTGCTGATAGCTTATATACTTCTAGTAGTCTAGACTTTAATCATTACCCCTTGTTATGCAGATGAAATTTGTTTTACTCCTGCTACATATGATTTGGAAGGTTTGGAAGCTTTTAGAGTGCTACCCACCATAACCTCCTCATCTTCCTATTCAGTGCTTTGCAGCATGTCCTCCTATAAAGAATATATTCCATTTTTGTGTGTTTTGCCCTGGTTCCATTACCTGACATTTTTTTCCTATATGAATTGCATCATCTATTCATTAAGCTCCTAGTTCATTCAGATAATTTTAGACATTTTATCACTCTCCTTTGTACCGACTTAACTTTGACCCCACAATACAGAAAGATGCAGAACTGTTGGAGAGGGTTCAGAGGAGGCCACGAAGATGATCCGAGGGCTGGAGCACCTCCCCTACGAAGAGAGGCTGAGGGAGCTGGGCTTGTTCAGCCTAGAGAAGAGAAGGCTGCGGGGGGACCTCATTGCAGCCTTCCAGTACCTGAAGGGAGCGTGCAAACAGGAGGGGAACCAACTTTTTAAAAGGGTAGAAAATGACAGGACAAGGGGGAATGGATTAAAGCTGAAGGAGGGAAGGTTTAAATTAGATATTAGGGGGAAGTTTTTTACAGAGGGGGTGGCGAGGTGCTGGAACAAGGCTGCCCAGAGAGGGGGTGGATGCCCCATGCCTGGAGGTGTTCAAGGCCAGGTTGGACGGGGCCCTGGGCAACCTCGTGTAGGTCCAGGCCTGGAGGTTGGTGTCCCTGCCTGTGGCAGGGGGGTTGGAACTCTGTGGTCCTTGGGGTCCCTTCCAACCCAGACCATTCTGTGATTCTATGATTCTTAGCAAAATGTCACCTGACTGAACATATAGCTGCTTCTAGCTTATAAAATATGCGTTCAAAATATGTGTCTGAGGCCCCAGTGTATTCCGTTCTGTTGGCATTTTTCCCTCTCTGCAGTGGTTGTGAATACATTACTCATTTTTATGGGATAATATTGCACAGATGCAGAGTGAATTTTTTTTCACTTTAAAATTTTTTTCAAATTTCAAATTTTCAAATTTCAAAATTTCACTTTCAAATACTGTTGGTGCAAGAGAGATCTGTCCTATTCAGAGGCAGCATCTCTCGCTGTCAGCTAGTGAAACTGAAATGCAATTCAAGGAGTCACATGAGGAACACAGACGAATCATTTATCCTGCTATTAAACTTCAAGATTTTCCCTTTTCTTCCATCCTGACTGCCACTTGGTCATCAACGTTCCCTTAAAGTGATCACTGCTGCTATTACCAGTTGGCGTGTGTGTGACTGCTTGTTGTCATTAGATCACCTGTTATGTTTGCTGCATCACTGAGGCTTGAGACACCCAGCAGCCGACAGATTTGAGAAAAGACTGCGTGCAGAGCACTGCAGCTGTGCACAGGGAGGAGTTTGACAGAGAAGCAGGAAGGATCAAACAACTACTAGAGTTGCTAGAGGGGAAAGTTTAATGACAAGTTACTGTGACATTTATGACCAGATTGATTATGAAGACTGAATAAATCTATGGTATATTTCAAGAGTGTTACTGTACGACCATCTGATATAGGGGTTGCCATGGTAAGTACAGATTTTCTATTAGCCAGGAAGGTGAATAGTCTCATAAAACCCATGAAACTTGTTAGTGAATAAATTGCATATGAGAAGCACCTCTGTTGACCCCCATGGAAATTTAATATTTTCAAACAATGCTGTAAAATCTTTTTCTCGGTTATTTTAAAAAAAACGGTCTGCGGTACTGTCAAATCAAAATGTACCATTTCTGGTATTCCCCATCTCTTGGATGACAACTTAGACAGATTGGAAAATCATCACTGAGCTAAAAATACTAGTGTGGAGGCAGCAGGGTAAGAAAGTAAGTTACTGTATATTTCTAAATAGGACTTGCTTTACAGATTCAATACTTGACAAGGTTAAGATCGTCAGCATTACGAACTGAGAATTAAAAAAAAAAATGTGGACTGTTTGTTACTTGATTATGTAACTTGTAAGAAATATTTAGGAGACCAGCAAAAAAACAGGAAAAAGCAATATTATTAACATAATTTAGAGAAACTGAGCAAAGAAAAGGTCACCAAGCATTAAATGGTAGCTCATGCACATTTCGTTCTCTCTTTGCTGTATGTACATAGAAAAGAGTTCTCCACACTTAAGTATTAGAGAAGAGGAGGCTCTGGGGAGACCTTCTAGCAGCCTTTCAGTACCTGAAGGAGGCCTCCAAGAAAGCTGGGGAGGGACTTTTGACAAGGGCATGTAGTGACAGGACAAGGGGTAATGGCTTTAAAGTGAAAGAGGGTAGATCTAGATTAGATGTAAGGAAGAAATTCTTCCCTCTGAAGGTGTGAGGGCACACGAACAGGTTGCCCAGAGAAGCTGTGGCTGCCCCATCCCTGGCAGTGCTCAAGATCAGGTTGGACGGGGCTTTGAGCAACCTGGTGTAGTGGGAGGTGTCCCTGCCCATGGCAGGGGGTTGGCACTAGATGGTCTTTAAGGTCCCTTCCAACCCAAACCTTTCTATGATTCTATGATAGATGCTGACAGTCTAGAAGGGGGTGTGTTGCAGCTGTGGGCGCATTAGCTGACTTGATAGTGTATGCTCTTTACAATAAATGAAGGCAAAATCATCAGTTGAGTGCCTCTAGTCCTTTTTTTCATTCATACCAGAGGATGTTTGTTTTGACTTCTCTTATCTTTGATACTGGCATGTCTCTCTCACTGACCGCTCAGTGCGTTGCAAGTGCATTTGCTCAGGTAGAATAACAACTACTCAGAGACAAGACTGTGTAGTAGTGACCATGTAGCATTCAGTGAGGTCTGACTGTCCAGCAGCATGAATCCAAAGAACTGGAGTTTACAGCTTGCTTTTATCTACGGCAGGTAATTTCTTTTTCACTGCATCAGGTGTTTTTCTCTCAGCAATCATCTTCAGTCTTGTACATTCTTATTTGCCATTTATCTTATCCATATGCTAAGTGCCTGCTCTAATAATTAGCAGTGCTGTCTATTCAGTTCATACTGTATCTTTTAAAATGCTGTATGCTTGTATTTCCTAGTCCACATATCTTCCTCCAAGCAATACCGCAGGTGTTTTGTTTAGACCTCCGTTGGTCCTTTGAACTACAGAAGTGCAGCTTGTTAGCCTGCTGTCTCACTTCTTATCAGTCACACTCGCGTTTCGTTACTCCAGTTGCACAGCTACCATAATTAGATTTTATATTTTTAGGCATTCATAACACTGCTTTAAAGTATGCTGTGCTATCAGAAGCATTTTAGACAAGCCGTAAGACCAAACTAATTAAAATGTTCCACAGAGACTTTTTAAAGGAGAGTTATTGTTATTGCTAAATTGGTAAATTCATGCGTACACAGATGTTAAGGCCAGAGAAAGCTGATAGGACAGGCCAGTCAGGTCTCCTGCATACCGGAGGGTGCAGGATCTCCCTCTGCTTCCAGTCCATTGTGTCTGATGTCTTTTAGGAGAAGATAAGACAGGTTTGGCTTTAATGAGTTGGTTTTTTCCCCTCCCTTGTATAAGCTTTCCTTTTCACTCCTGGAAGTTCTTCCCTCTTATGAAAGGCTATACAGGGATCTTGAACTTCTGACTTTGTTCATCAGTACCAGGTAATCCAAACGCTTCTCAGAAACTGCAAATAGGGTTACCCACCATATTCACAGGTTGCATTTTCTAATCATTATGAGTTTGGTTAAATATTTGTAAGCATTATTTTAATCTGAATTTGCTCAATTTAGGCTCTAGTAACTATCTTTCATTGCTTTCTCTATTACTAGTAGTCTCCTGCTAGAGATTTTCTCACCAGAGGTATAATCTCTGCCTTTCTTTAGCAGTTGCATTTTCCTCCTCCTATGAGTGGCTGTTGTTTTGTTCTTCTCCAAGTAGAGGAACATCTTAGTAAATGATGTGCTGAGGCTGCCTTTTCACTCTGTGTAGAGGATATCTATAGATAGATTGCATACAATATGGTCTCTTGTGATAGTAAGGGAAATGGATCTGGAAGGCACCCTGCGAGGTTGTGCATACCTGTAAAGTATTTATAAAATTATTACTGCTTCTGTTTTAAAATGTGGCTCTGTGCAGGAGCGTTTGCCACATAATCAGCAGTATCTTTTGAGATGTAATATCTTGTTGTACGGTCTCTGTATGGAATAGGTGATTTTTAGAGGAGGGTAATTCTGTACACAGGAAGCTTTAAGTTTATTTACTGAAATGTTTTCTGTCTCTGTGTTGAATATAATCTGAGCTATTGAATTTCATTGGTTCCTAAAATAATAGGCACAGAATGTATTTATATTTATTATGTAACTTACATAATTTCTATTTATAACTATGTATTTTGTAAAAATTCCATTTGAAACAGGAGAAATGATCAGGTATTGTAGTAGGATGCTCATTTCCCTGGAAACACAGCTTCTACAATGAAGCTTACTTGGAAATTAGTTACAACAGGTGTAAGCACCCTCCATCCTTCCATCTCATTTATTTAAGTCTCTGCTAGCACTATAAATGGCTACTTTGGGGAAATGAATAACAGTGTATTCTACCAACATAAGCATATTCCTCTGTTAATTCATTCACTTATTTTAGAGTTAGCAAAAAAAGTTAAATGTATAATTTACAAGAAGAATTTAATTATTGAAATCTCTAAAGGGACCAAGTAGAGGTAAATATGGGACAAGTGTATGATATATTTAAAAATAATAGTTGTAATGCAAATTTACATAAATAACCATTGTTCCTTCAGAATCCAAACCACCACCTTTCCTTTCCCTTTCCTCTCTAATGAAGTGCTTGCTGTTGGAGTTCCATAACTATCAACTGTGGTTTGGGTAGCACAAGTGCTTACTTCTGATTTGGAGATAACTCTTTGAAACCTTTATCATTTGTTTTATATCATATTTTGGCAATTGAATTTTCAAGACAATCTGTATAAGTGAGTTAGAAGCCACATATTCACTAGGGGACATTGTTTTTGTTGGTTTTTAGTGGAACAGGAACTCCAGACTCAAGGGCTTTGGGATATTGCACCTTGATATATGCAATTATATACACGAACTGCAGTATTGTTTTCACATGGTGAAGTACTCTGTTTCCTTGAGCACGCACAAAGGAAGTTTCTATAAAGTGTATTTTTTTGTGTTGGGTTTTTATAAGCAGAATTTTGTCTGCAGGAATCTTTCTGGAAACAGAGGTTTCTTTGTCAGCTGATATGCCCTGTGCTGAATCCATCATTCGTGCCTCATGCCTCTCTGGAAAAACAGAGAAGTGGACTGTAGCCAAGTCTGTAGATGCACCCAAGGAGTCTCTTCTTTTACGCCCCATAAAGAGATTGATGTTGTGCCTACTGCAGAAACTTGCAGGGTGTTAGTAGATAAACAGGTGAGTCATACAGCAATGTGTGAGGAGCACTCTCAAGGGTTCCCCCTGACTGTGCTCTTCCCGTATTTTCATGGGGTAGCATTTAGAGAAACCCTGAGTCTATCTTTATGATTTTTTTATATGCTTAAAGCAGTAAATAAATTGATGCAGTGTTTCGTTGGCTACTTAATGGGCTGAAGTACTCCATCCACGCACTGTCCTCCCCGGAGCTGTCGACAGAGCAGATGGATGAGACGGTACCGTCTGTCAGCTTGGAGACTATCCCATACAAGATCAAGACAGGTAAATGCCTTGTTCCTGCTGCAGATTGAACACTTTCAAGAGGATTTACAAATGGCAAAACAACACTTATTTGACTTAATACCTCAAAAGCAAAGCGCGGGCAGTGACAGAGAAGTAGGCTGGAGGAACTGAGGCAGTTTGCCTTGACAAAGCAGACCTCTAGCCCCATCAGCAGTAGAGAAGAACAAGCAGATATCATTTGTAAACTGTCGCTGCTGGTCTTTACCTCTCAGTTAGGTGGAGCAACACAAGGGACCAAACACATTCATCTTTCTTGTAGAAATCGGTGACATGCAAGCCTTTGGCATAAGCGTTTTCCTTGTAAAAAAAACCCAAAAACATATTGGGGAAGATTTGCAGAACTCTGGCAATATGAAGCTGGCATACAGTCAGGAGAGGTTTGTTCAAACCTAGCCGTGAAATATCTACAAAAGCAGGCATGTTTAGAAACCAAGAGAAACGAAAGCAACCGACATCCTGGTTTTGGAATTTGAGTACAAACTTTTATTTTTCCTCCTTAAAGATAGGAAGTTTGAGGGAAAGGATGCTCTAGGTAACAAGTTAGGGAACTTTAGTCAAAAGTCACTCAAAGAAGAATAATTAAAGAAAATTTATCTTTTCAGACTACTTTTTCTTCTCTTTGTTAGCAACTGGAATATTTATTTCATGCTTCTCTTTGTTCTGTATTGCAGATCAAGTGTATTGTCACTGTGGACTCTTACAATTCAGCCTGTTTGTCCTGTTGCTATAAATTGAGAAAAGACCCTATGTACTGCAGTGCTAAGTAGTATTTTGTGTTCTGATGGGGCTAACCACATCCTGTGCACATGTTCTGGGCTCTCAGACAAGTTACATTTGCTCCTTTCTCTCGTTCTCCTCTCTTCATATAAAGTGAAGGTGCCTTTTCCTACAAACGGATAGTTTGCTTTGTCTAGCAAAAGTAAGAGCTTCCATTGTTATTTCTGCCTTAACAGCTCAGCAGAGGTTTCAGCCTATTTAAAGATTCTTGTAATGATTTAAGTGATTTTTATGTGTATACAGGGGGGATTTATTGATGTATGAAAGGCAATATTAAGTGTCAAAGACAAGAAGTAAGAAATGTACCTATGTATGTGGGCTTCCTGTATAAATCCCACAGCCCCTAATCAATTGTTAATGATGTTGATTTTTCTGTTTCTTTCCTGCCATAAGAATTATTTCTAAGAGGCTTTACAGCCTTACTGAATCCAGCTGTGTCTTCTGCACATTTCGTCCACAGCCTGGTGATGACAGAGCTATCATTGTCAATGCCACAAGAGTTTGGGTCAGGGTCTGTGAGCTGGTTGTGGTTCTTCATTTAAATTCCTCTCAAGTGTCTTCTGGTTTTTACAGGCTTTTCTCCCTGTATCAGCTGTTAGTTCTTTAGTTATACTGAAACCATTGCCTTTTCTAAAGCATTTGTCTCTAAAGATATGCTGCTTCCTGGAGCTCCATAGTCCCAAGTCCTCACTGGGACCAGCTTCCATCCTGCTGAAACAGGAGTGAGCAGGTGGCATTCATCCTAGAGGAGATGTGATCTAGTACAAGCAGGAAAAATTCAATAAAAAGACAAATTAGGGTAGTATAAAGAATCAATACAATAACTGTGGCCACCTTGGTAGCTGGCATTATCAGCATAGCCTAATAGGACAAAGTGCCTTTTTGTAGCCTTTTTCATTTATCTCTGAAGCGCTGGTCCAGCAGTTGGTTTATGGTGAATCTTGCTTAGCCCCCAGGAAAGGAGGAGGTGGTATCACAATATGGCTTCTAGAAGGCTGTAATCTGTGTCTGAGCAGAGAAAACTGAGTTGTAGCCAGCATGTTCAGGACAATTAAGAGATGTGGTTCTTCATTTACATCCTTACTGCACCGTTAGACAACCCTCGGGAAAAGCAATTCTGCATTTCCATCTCTGAATTTTGAAGGAGAAGATGGAATGAAATCTGTTATCCCTCTGAAAAGAATGTTTCTCATTTTGTACAAGTGCAGTCATCCCTTCTGATGCAAGGAGAAATTATTGGTGAACTGCAAATAAAACTTAACAAGAAATACCCTGTGAAGGGTAAGAGAAAATAGAGAGCTTAAAGAGTCTGAGATGGACAGATGCTTTTTTCTTCAAGCAGATTAAAATCACTGAAAAAACAATTCCCTCTAGTACCAGCATACAAACCTTTTAACCAATGAGATGTCATATTCATTTCTTTCTTTCATATGCAGGGGGAAAAAAAAAAAAAAAAAAAAAGTGGAAAAATCTTAGGGCCAGCTCTGCCCTTTGACTTAAATCCTGGTTGAGATTCAGTGGACTCAATAGGTTATTCTTGACCCAATGCTCAGCACACATCCAGATTGTCTGTCACGTTGCATCTAGACTAAAACGGTGCAGGCTGCAGCACACTTTACAGACCTGGTTCTTGGGTTGTTCAGAATTGGGTCCTGCTCATTTCAACACCTTTCTGGTTCACATACGGAATTTGTCCCTTCAAGAATAAGGCACAGCAAAGACTGACGCAGTATTGGATCTTGCACTGTGCCAGCGGTAGCTGTGGTGCGTATTCAGACTCTTCAGCCTAAAGGTGCTTGCTCCCAGGGCCACCAGTTCATAGCAAACCTTAGAGGTTATTATTTTTAGTACAGCACAACACTCCTGCAATAAACAAGAAATCAAAATAATTCAATGTTACCCTTCTCCATTTCCAACATATTAAATGCAGGCTGAGTCCCTGTCATTGAGTCAACATACTAGTCAAGGATTTCCAAGGATGCATCAACCCAGGCTTAATAAACAGTGTTATCAAAATAACAATTCTCTTTCCTTTTCTCAAGGCAGTTAATTGCACCCACTGTCAGAGCAGTTAAGGACATATCTGTTTATCTTACTAATGCGCCTGTCACAGCTATCATTCAGCAGTTGCTGAAAATCTTCAGAAAACAGTACTTATCTAACAGGCATATAAATTAAACATTTTACTAAGACTCCCTTTTAAAAGTTTTGGCCGATGTTTTGTCTCATTTCTTGCAGACATTTTTTGGAGTGTGACATCATGCAGAAAATCTTTCTATGGGTTCGTTCTGTTCTAGGTGTAAACAGTGCTACTGAGACCCTTCTTAGGTCTAAACCATTTATAATATGTCAAATATGTGTCAATTCTATAGAGGGAAAACATCTTCTTTCCGTAGTATTTTCTGAAAACATACTGAAAATTCACTTAGGGCATTAATAAAGCTAGAACACTTACATATAAAGAGATATGCTTCTTTCTCAGCATTACAAGAAAGCAGTTAGTTGACACTGGAGGCAATGGCTTTTGCTAATCAAAAGAACTGAGCTTAACTTGAGTCTGCTTAAGCAGTTCTGTTATGGAAGAAAGGGGAAAACCAGCCATACTACTGGACTATCTATTAAAATGAAAACATGCAGTGCAACACAATTAATTCTGTTAAGAGCAATAATTTTCCATTCATAGTACAAACGTGTTTGAAAAAGGACATGGCTACTACTCAGTCTTTGAATGATGTATTATTTGAAAGACTTTATAAAACTGAACCTTGCAGGTTTATGTCTGTTGATATTAAAGTATTTTTTATCTAAATGCTTATAGATCACTTATATTTTCACCACACTTTTTCATTTTGTTCTTAATATTGACAGTGTCTTCCACCTTGGCTTTATGATCACATATTCATTGTCTTCCATAAGCAAGACCTGGTGAACTTTAAATAGAGCCTTTAGGGAGAAAAAGTCTTTTTCTACTATAACTGGATTTGAATGAATGAATCTTTCCCTTTTTTCTTTTATACACTACAGTAAGGAAAAAAAACCAACCACACACACACACAAAGAAGGAATTTATAGGACATAATGGAAGTCCAAATTAACTTAAAATTCTTAATATTTTAAAGTATAGTTAGCACTTTTCATGTTGCAGACAACAGGCACCACAGCTTGTCTTGATAGATGTATTTCCAGCCATAATAGCTCTGATTTAATCTTTATATGAAACATCTCTACACAGAGCTTTTTATTATTAATTTATACACTAGTATTAAGGAAGTTACTGTCCTGGAACTTGGTGAGATTTGAATTAAATTCCTGACTTTGCCACAGATTTCTTGTTTGTTCATGTCAAGTTGCTAAATTTATGTACCTGAGATGAGCCCTTCAGTGAAGAAGAGGGTCCTGTTTTTCAGTCAACCGTTTCTCCCTAATCTTGACTGTGAACTGCAAGCTCTGGCAATTGTCTCGTTTGCAGAATGTGGTTCTTATTTGGGATCAACTTCTTGGTTTTGAAACACAAATGTAACATTTATTAATGTAAAGTTATTTCTATCAGAACAGTCAAAACCCCAAACCAGAGATTACATGTTTAATCTTCCTAGAGTCTTCTGACAGAGCCCTTGTCTCCTGTTGAATACAGAGATCTCTGTAGTTTGGCATATACACTTGAAAGACAGTTGAGTATTCTTCATGGTAGGTTCACCAGTGAGAACCAACCATTATATAGACAGATTAGTAAAAAAATGACAGTGATCAATCTAGTCTTGGGGTAAAGGGATGAACTGAAATAATTTTTGTGGTCCTTTCCTGTCCTATACTTATCTCTGTCTAAAATAACCTGTCATAATCTTTTCTAATGTTCTTCATAAAAAGAGGAAGATTTAGCTTCCAAAAACTTCTAACTTATTTTCCTATAGCCTTCACACTGAGACTGTTGATTAGACAGAAAATATATATAATCTAATGTTTTGCCTAAAATGTGATGTCTGCTTCCCAGATTATCAAAATGTCAATGGAATATTTTTTCAGTCTGTTTTCTCTTTCTAATCAAGTTCCCTATCTCCCTGCCGCCCTCCCGCTACCTTTTTTGTTCGGCTCCCTCTCAAAAGTACAAAAGGAACTGGCCAGTTTTCTTCCTGCTGTGAATGATAAAAACTCGGGATAGTGTTAAGCTGACATGGACTGTGCTGCTTTGCCAATCTCTGAAATGTCATTGCCTGGGCAGCCTGCTGGGCTCAGCTCAGACTCATGGTGCCAAGACCGCTAATAAAAAAGAATAAAGGTTAATGAAGGAATGGGAGTTTTTTATTATCCAAAATAAAGTTGCCTGCTTTTCATCTGTAAGGTTTGTTCAAGGCCTAAGATTTTGCTTTTCTTAAATCTTTATTGTCCCCCTTTGCAGTGTTTTGTGTTGTTTGTAGGCTAAATCACAGTGGATGCACAGGACCCACTCTAGTATCTTGCTTTCAACCTGGTCTACTTGTTTTCTCTAGCAGTCCTTGAAGTAGGAGGGTACTAATGGAAATGAGTGTTATCCTCATCTGACCCGGCATGAATCCAAGGCAGAAAGTGCTCTCTTTTATGGCTACAGAGATCCCTGTTTTAAGAAGCAAAAAGCTAAGCACGCCCAGAGCCCTGCTCTGGTAGTGGAGCTGCTTCTTGCCCCTCCCTGTGTGAAGTCTTGCAAAAGACACGGATGTTCCTGCACACAGGCTCTGGGTTGCCGCGTGCTGTTTGGTGGCATGGGGCTCTAGCCATGGCAGTGTTACTCCTCCGTTGTTTAGTTTATATAGGGATTTTTTGTACCTGTTGAGCTACAGCAGAAGGATGTGCTGCTGTGAATGGTATGTGTGAAATATAGGAGCTGATTGGAAGAAGAAGATAAGGCAAAGACCATTAGAGATGCTTTTTTTTCCTCTTGTCTATCTGTGCACTGTAGCTATATTTCAGTTCTAACGCCCCTAGATGCTGCTCCCACCACCAGCTCAGCAGTGCAAAGACCATCTGTTACTGATCCTCTCCCTCCTACCATGCCCTTGCGAGTTGTCACATCCCGGTGTTTGGTTTTTTTCCCCCACCACTCCTGGGTCGTGTGCAATTCTTCCATACCGATACAAACTGTACAGTGCGACATGACTGAGACTAGACTGCAGCTAGTTCTTCCTTCTGTGTTTTTGTCCCTGAGAGTAGCTTGGTCCTTCTGATCACAGGAATCAGATCTACCCTCACCCTCCACCTTCTGTATGTGCTTTTGTCACCGCAGTCACAGCTGGTTTATCACCACCAAGAAAGTGCATATATCAGGATTTTGGTGATTCTTTGCATATCAGGTCCATGAATCTCTTTTTTTATGGTGACATTACAATATTAGGGTATTGCTGGCACACAACTGTATCATTTTCAACTGCAATTGAGATGGAGACAATTAAGTGTCTATTCTAGGGTGAAATTATTTTAGAATTATGAAAAATAGCTTAGTTTACAAGGGTAAAGATCTGTCTTACCTCCCATTCCATCTTCCTTTAGTAGCCCCCTGAAAAGCACATTGGGAGACTGACAGAAAAATTCTCCACAGTAGCAAAGAACAGGTTGAAGTCTGACAGCTAGAAAATGTTCTTAGCTCTAAGTCATACTTACAGTAGTGGAGAAGTCTGAAAAAAGTCTACTTTTTTATTTGTTAAAAAGCTGGTCCCAACTTATTTGATTACTGTAGTTATTGCATCTCCTCTTTTTATTGTAAACTATTTTGGCAACTATTTTTTACTGCTTTTTTGAACAAGTGGAAAAAAGTAATAGCACAACATAAACAGTTTAAATTTGTGTGAGATGGATGAAAATGTATAAATGGATGTGCGTAAAAATGTGTCAGTGCATACATACACAGATTTTTCTACAGACGTATTATGTAGTGATCAAAAAGACTAGGCTTTGTTTGTCAATATTTATTAAACTGGAGGTCTCCAAAACTAAAACCAAGATCTATCACAACCGGAATTAGCTAAAGAGTTCCCAGAATTTGCTGTTCTACGAGGTTATCCTTTCTTACTTGAAAAATGACAGAAATTTACAATTGTTACCTGATTATAAAATGAGTGGAAGGGCAGTGGGAGGAAAGGGGGCTATTTTTTTTAATCCTCCTTTGGCATCAATGCAACATTAACAACAGAGTAAATCTATTCTTTTAAATAAGAAAAATTACACCTTACTTGAAGAGTAGAGGGAGTTTGTTGTGTTGGTTTTGTTTTGTTTTTTTAATTAAATTCTGTTGAGTAAAATACCAAAGTAAAGCTCATACCCAGCAGTGAAAGGCATTATCCAGCTCTCGGTTAAGTCACTGGAAATCCTCCCATTGACAATCACTGTGCATTGCACAGTGCTGAAGGCAGAATACAAAATGAGAGGGAAAACGTAATCTAAGCATTATACATAGATGCACCCAAGTGTTGTATAAAATGATTTTGTAGAGTGTTGTTATATGATGTAGTAAAAATGAGCAACAGTAAAATATAATTAGGATTCCTATATAGCAACACTATAGAAATAAAATAGTTTAAAGCAGGGTAAAAGAAATAAAAACAGATACTATTAAGAAGAAAGTAGAATGTGATGGTGAGGAGAAGAAGACGTGCTAAGATGGGTTTTTGCTTTAAAATAATTTACTATAGAGCTTTATATTTTCACTTTAAAAGGGGTAATGTTTTAGAGGCTTCTTCAAAGAACTACGGTTTTGAGACTAACACAAAGGAATTTTGAAACAGGAGAGCAAAACTCCCTTGAAGGCAGGGAGCAAGAGCTCTAATTTGCTTTGGAGAAGCCGAAGGAACATAGTTCTGGCAGAGGTCTCCCCCCTTTCTTTAATTTTTATAGAGATTTTTCACAGTCTGATCTGAAGGTGACACTCCCTGGGGCATAATTTTCCAGCCCTCATTGTCAGCACGAGTAGGTCAAATCTTGTCACTGCGTAGTGAAGGGTAATTTGTCAAAGATAGGAGGGTGGTTGCTCATGTGTGCAGTGATAAGTGTGTCCTGATACCACATCTTGCGTGCCAGATCAGGCATTTAATTGTTCTGATTGTGCTTGTATAAGCTCTTTACAGCCTGTTCAATAATTGTTGCTCTCGTTTACATAATAACTAGAAGTTTACTTGTGCTGGTGCTGTATCCTCGTTGCTGCTTCTTGAGTTGATAAAGGCAGGGGAAAACATCCCCTTCTCCCTCTCTCGAAGACCCGTCTGTGAGGACATCAGTTTCTACAGAGGCCATTATGTTTTGTCAGACCTGAAAAAGGGGCATATACATGGCCCTGTGTCACATAAGGTAGGCTATAAAAGAATGAGGCTTATAGCTCAGAGCAGTATTTCCTCTGATTTCTATTTTTTAATCTAGCCCTTTTGAGGGATGGGGTGAGATGGTGGTGAGAGAGGGGCTCACATCTCCTTATTTTTTGATCAGACCAGGGGCAAACTGAGTTTTAGGCATATTTGTAAGATACAAGTTCTGCTTCCTTTATTAGATCTGTTTAGAAAAGCAAAGAAGAAAAATGATGTTCCACTGATGTTTAGTGTCTCTAATTTTAATTAAATTTCTGGCAGTGAAGCAGGGTTGGTACTTAAAGAAAAAAATTGTTACTAAGCTGCCTGTTGTTCATCAACTTGGCTGAATTTGTACTTAGAATAAGGGGCGTCATAGAGGAAAAGACTTCTCTTTTACGTTTAACTAATTAACTATTTTCTTTTAACTATTCTGGCCATATCCATCCCTGCTCTTAGTCTAACCAGTGCTTTCAAAGATGTATGAATAAATATAGTCCCTTGTTTTTAAGAACGGTAGTTAAAAAACACTGGTTTTCTTTATAGAGTGCCTTTTGAAGCTATTGATGAATTGCAGCCTTTTTTTCCTGGGCTATAGAAACCACTGAATTAATCCAGCCAATCAGAGCCCCCATCCATTTGTATCACCATTGCTGGTTGTGCTTGATTTTAATACCTTCCTTGTCAGCCTTTTTTGTCTATCTTAATATGAGTTTTGTTTCCTCTGTAGCAGCAAATAACCAGAGCACCTATATTTCATTGGAACGGTACCTTCTGTGATCTTCATATATGTGGGGCACGTGTCTGGTAAATCCATGGGTCACACTTTTCTGTTTAGCCGTGGCTGCAGATGGGGATTCGTTTTTGATGAGCAGTTGATTTTCTCAAGGTGCTATAGGATCGTAGCGCTGCAGGGTAGACTTGGTGTCCTCCAAATGTGAGGCCTAATATATGACCCTGACTCAAGGCAGCTTTTCTTAAGAATTTTTTTTTTTTCCATTTCAAAGAGAACCAAACAGCATGTATGAAAATGTTTGGTGAGAATTTCCTAACATTTATCCCAGTTGCAGTTCAAGATCTACTACTAAGCTGCCAAGAAAAACTGAAAATTATATTCCTAGAAGAGCTGGTGTATATTTTTCTTTGTGTGAGGCTAAAGGTCAAGACCAAAATGGATTTTGTTGCACATGTCATGCATGTAACGTAATTGCGGATAGACCTGGGTTGTCCCCGAGTGTGCAGAGGCTGGAACCAGACCTATGGGAAAATCTTGTGCACTGACACTGGAATTTGCTATATGTTGGTCCGGTTAGGTATATACACTAACACGTCACTTAGCATTTATCACCTCACACTGTTTCTGCTTTCTTTGTACATCAGTAAGCACAAATTACTACTTCTATGAATTTTGTTGATATATTACCTAAGAGCAGGATAGATCCCAGTACCTTGTGGTAGAAACATTCTGAGATTTTCAATCCAAAATCAGAGCAGAGAATTACACTTTTTTAGGCAGGGTTGGCAATAATTTTGAGAATTTAGGTGAATCATTACTTCCTGCTGCTTCATATTAGCATGGTTCACCTGCTGAATGAATGCAGGTGTATTTAACCTACCGTCTGTAGTGTTTTGCCTTACTGCCTTTGATTGCAATATGAAAACTGGATAATGAATTTGCTGAACTTTTTATTATGAGATATTGCTGAGATCTATGTGGGTAAAAGTAAGAAAATTGTAAGGAGTTTTGAAATACTCAAAGGAAGAATTCCAAATGTTCCTGCAATCTATGGGGGGGGGGAGGAAAAAAAAAAAAAAGTCAAATACTTATTAACAAAGAGAAGATTGTGGAGAACAAACTCCACAATGGACTCCTGAATATTTAGGGATTCTTTGGAATGTCTGTATTAGCTCAGAATCCTTTAAGTAAATTCATATTGGAAGGCTATATTATACACTGGAGAGAAAAATTAACTAAAATCTAGTCTGGACTAGCATATTGGTGTTCAAATGTCTAATTACCAAGATAAAAATTTTCAGTTGATAAAGCAATAGAAAATAAAAAATATTCCAGAAGCAAGACAGAAATTAATGGTCTTCTTCCTGGAAAATAACTGATACTAAATGTCAGTTTTATGGTGTTTATTGGTTTCAAAAGCACAGGACGTATCCTTTCAGGTACCAGTGGATATCTGTAGAAAAAGGAACCTCCTTAGAATCCATTGAGAGGAATGTGAAGGGACCAGGACTGTAAGATCTCAGCCTGTATAATCAGCACCTTCAAAGTAAGAAACTTTATGGATACTTTAATAATGCATAGAATGAACATATCAAATATATGCATTCTTGGGCAGGGAAAGGAACCTGTGAAGGTGAAAAGTACAAGTATCAATCCAAAGATTCTGATTTTGCATTTTAAAAGTGCTAGTTGATTTTTCAAGGGTTCTGTGGAATTTGACATATGGTTTTATTAGGTTAGCACAATTATCCTGAAACCACTTACAGACATCGCTGACAAATACAGCTCTTGGGAGTGTGATTGTGAGAAGACAATGTTTCTGAAGTGTCTTCTTTAGTAGTACTTGAGCAATTGACATTGTAGAGTAATAAGGCATCTCCAGACTATCAAGAATTAGCAAAGTAATTATTTCTTGAGCTCTAGCTCTGTACAAATATTTAGGGGCTTTTGTAGTGCAGTCACGTTTTAGATGGTAAGGAATATGCCATGATTTTAACTGCTAAGCAACGGGTGTATTTATGTGGGATTTTCAGGCAGATGTTGGAGCACTTTGCCAGGCAGATGTGATGTTTATTCACTTGAAGTGCCAAGCTGGCCAGGAGCGTTATGGCCGCAGCAGTACAGTTCTGCGCTCAAGATAATATACTCTGCCTTTTGGCGAGCCTTATTAGCCTGGGCTCTGTGCCATGCTCACTGCGGCCCTGCTCTGGAGCTGACTTGTGCCCAGCTGGCTGGGAGTGTGATGAGAGTTTACATCAAACACAATGTAGACTTATCCAGTACCTCTTTCTCTTCCCAATAGCCTAATCCAAATCCTCGAATGAGTCCCATTTACTTCATTACTCTTTCGATCAGGCCATGATGGAAGGTGGCAGTTGCCCCAGTGCTAGAGTATGCTGCTACAGGGCATTCACAAGACTGAGTTTGGGATGAGTTTATCCTTACTGTGTCATACTTTTCTGATGTTTTCATCCTTGCTATAATACTTTATCTTTTTCCCATGATTACAGCAACTTCAGTTACCACCCTACTTTAAGTATTTCACCCATGACTATTTTTAATCTGTTTTAACCTGTTTGCTTACCTATGGCTAATAAATTCTGAATGCACAGCCAGTTTTTACCAAATCTAACATGGGAGAGGTAATCTTAAAGTTATTAAGTTGCTAAAACTTTTAAGAAAATAAACAGCCAAGGTAGAGGTGAGGAAGAAAAGACCTAAACTTAGCGCTCATCAGTGAAGGCATATTGGCAATAGGAGCTCAGTTTCTTGTGGTTATAGCATCTAACACATGACATGAAGATACCAAAACCATAAATCCAATAAAAGGTAAACTTAATAATTTTTGCATTACCCAAGCCACTTTGTACATTCTCAAGAGCTGGAGGATGACTTTTACAAGACAACAACATGGAGTAGGGTGCAATTTGGGCTTTTTGACTTATTTAATATGTTTTCTGAAACATCGACATATTTAATTATGGAGATTCTTCTGGTAGCTTTGGTAGCTATGGTAGCTTAGGACAGTAAGGAGTCAGAAACAATTATATCATGTTCAAAATTCTAGAAGATTCACCTACTATTATTCTATTTGCCTAACCATATGGCTGAAGCTGATGAGGGTTAACAATACATTTAAGTGTTTAATTTTGCAAATTCTATTGTTAAGTAGAATCATAGAATGGTCTGGGTTGGAAGGGACCCCAAGGATCATAGAGTTCCAACCCCCCTGCCACAGGCAGGGACACCAACCTCCAGGCCTGGATCTACACAAGGTTGCCCAGGGCCCCGTCCAACCTGGCCTTGAACACCTCCAGGCATGGGGCATCCACCACCTCTCTGGGCAGCCTGTTCCAGCCCCTCACCACTCTCTCTGTAAAAAACTTCCCCCTAATATCTAATTTAAACCTTCCCTCCTTCAGCTTCAATCCATTCCCCCTTGTCCTGCCATTATCTACACTTTTAAGAAGTTGATTCCCCTCCTGTTTGTATGCTCAATAGAGTGAGTAGAGTGTGTCCTGTGTAGAGTGTGTCCTACACAGTCTTGCTACTCACAAAACGTAATTGATACCATAATAACGATCTATACGATAATGTAGATCCAGGTGCTCTGAGCCTAACATTTAGGCCAAAGTGGCATTTGTAAAATCCCTAGCAAAATCTACAATAACTTAGTGCACGCTCGGTGCAGCAGCACGTGGCTCCAGGAGGGCAAGGCTGCAGTGCATCACAACAACCCGTTGTGGTTTCTAGTTATCTCAGCTTACCTCAAGTGTGAACTGGAAACCTGGAATGGGTACCACAGTACTAACCGTGTGAGTCAACTAGTGCTCTGAATCAAGAGCCATGAGTACAGTATGACAAACTCTTGCCTGGAGTTAATGTTTATGGCTAGTTTTATAAGCTGCTGAAAAGCAGGACGTATTGCTACACTCTGGAATATAATGGTGTCAGTGACTGCTGGTATAATAAACTGCAGAGCCTCCTCCCAACCCTTTGGATTAAGTAATAAAAGAAAATGATTAAGGGGGCAATTCCATCATTTTTCTTTTGTTGAATAAAAAGCGTTTTTTTCCTTCCTGACTCGCTAACAGAGACAGCCATGAAAATGAATGATTTGGCTTCACCCAAAATGATGGATAATCCTGCTAGAAGAGCATGACAATGATAGACAGACATCTTCTGAAGAAAAAGGTAATAGAAAAGACTGACACTTTGATAGGCACCATGATGAACAAGCCCTCAGGGGCTGCGAGTTAATAGGTTAATAGAAGTGTTCTAGCTCTCTCAACCCCTTCTATCTCCGTGCTCCTTTTAGATCTCCTTCAGCAACAAAAGAAATAACGTTATGAACAGAGGACAGATACATTTTGTAATGCAGCAATGTGCTTTTTTGTGTATTTATTTCATAACATTGCAGTGAAACACAGAATGAAACTACATTCTTAAGTGAGATGTAGTGAATGCCCACTCTGCCCAACTCTTATTAGAGCCTTTACTTTTTCCTCTTCCATCTCTTAGGCATTGCTTGTAGGTAATGTAATGTCCTAAGGCTATTGCATATGTTGAGTTTAATCACCTGCGAAATACATTGTCAGAGTCACGTTGAAGTTGACAGTGGGCCACATTCTGAGATTGACTAACCCAGAAGGTAGCCCAAATAGTTTCATTGACATCAACAAAATATGTTACTGATTTCTTGGTTGGCTGCTGACAGAAATATTTCAGTATTATGCAAAGAAGAAACTAAGATTTATTCAAATTATTTTTAATTAGTTATAGCTTTTCTATTTTTTTATCCTAATTTTTTTCCTTGTAAACCTGTAGCATTTTTTCTGATAACACAAATTCACTAATGTATCCATGTGTGTTTTATTATTTGTTGTAGGCACTGGTGATTTTCCTTATTAATATCCGTTAAGAGGTTATGATTTTACAAGCCTCACCATCTTGGCCTAGCAATTAAGCTAACATATTCTCTACTAGGTTGTTTTATCTTTTGCTTTATGGAGTGTTTTGATTTGAACTAACATTTTCTAACCCAGTTTTCAAAATGAACTGCAAGAGTAGGTTTTGACAAGGACGGGTTTGGTACTATGGGGTTGCACTATGGGGTTAGTCAAACTAACATGAAAAATAGTAATAGAAGTAAATGAATAATGAGGTAAATAAACGGGAGATCTATAATGCCAGTAAAGCATGCTTTACAACTAAAGGTAAACTGATATATTTCAGATCGAAAGAATGTGAAATCACAGTTGGCAAAGTTAACTGAGACTATAATGAGAAGTCATAATGATATACTTGTTTGTGTTGTTAGTACTGAGAGATAATGTATGGTTCACCATATAGGATAGTGGAGGACACATCAGCTCCCTGACATGCTGCATGAACTTGGACATAAAAATCCTTCTCTGTACTTTTCTTTTCCCTTATTCATCTTTAATGCTCTCAGACATGGATTGTCAATATGTCTCTGCCTACACATGCCCCGTTTCTGTATAACCTTAAAAGGCATTAGTGTAACCCAAATAAGCTTAGGATGTGTATTTTGTAAACACATGACAAACGCGTTTATTGATTGATTTCTAGTCTGGCTTCAGGATACTGACAAGTTAATATAAATTATCAAGTCTGTATAGAAAAGAATGATACTTGAATTTAATTAGTATAACTACATTCTGTTTGAATGGAAGATGTTTACCTCAACTATTAGTTTTTATGTTGCCTCGCTTATTTAAGAAATTTTTTCATTAACTGTATCTATTGCTTTATCTTCCTGTACAAGAGTATTTCAGACCTGAACATGCTGTTATTTAAAATAATACATAGCTATAACATCAATAAGTGTAACCCCAGAATTAGTGCAGATTAAGTTAGATTAGAACATCTATTATACGACTGCAGGTTGCTAAGCAGGAGCATTGTGAAGCTCAGTTTCATACTATGGAATAAGATTCTTTAAGACTCACAAATCACGTTACCATGCTGGCCTTCATCCTGACCCCTCTACACTAAGCAACAAGTTACAGGTATCTCAGAGCTAAGTCAAAGCACTGTCAGAATAAAATACTTCACAAAGTGTATCCTTGTGTAGAGAAAGTGAGGACACACTACAGATCATAAAGGGTAGCTAAATTGCTTCCTGTGCTTTTGGAAGTTATTCAGGTCCCAGATGATGAGGATTAAGGACACAGCAGATTATGAAGTTCACTCCGTTTTATTTCTTCTCACAGGATATTGCACCTTTTTTTTTAATCTGTGATTTTTATGAATTAGTCACTAGTTACTGTGGATGGTACCACATTTTTACAGCCCCTTCTCCAGGGAGCTTACACTCTACATCAAATAGCACACCATAAACAGAACGTACAACAACGTGTCATACACTTTGATTGGAAAAAGATAATCCAGAACTAAACTTCATGAGTATCACACTTGCCTCATTTTCTCTCTAGCAATAAACTGGTTAATTCTGTCTTTGACTTGTAGGACCTAAAAATGCTTATGCCACGGAGCAATGCAAACTTGTATTATATTAGCTAATGGTCTATTAAAAAGAATAGACATTTATCCTTCTGGAGCAAATTACTATGGGCTTTTGTACCTTGGTTTTCCCATCTGTGAAATAAAAAGAACGATTCCGAGTTTCCTTTGTAAAATGACTAAAAGCTGCAGAGCGAGAGGTAGATGCTACACCTCTTTAGTCCCTTCTGCTTTAAAGGTCCCTTCCAATCCAAACTGTTCTGTGATTCTGGAGGGTTAGCATGGATGCACCGGTACACGCTGTGGTACAAGGGAAATGAAGGAAACTCTGATGGCAGCTCATTGCCTTTCCAGCGCGTGCTGGCTGTCTGGCAGGCCTGCTGCAGTCCTGTCTCGCTGGAAAAGGAACGGAAATGGAGGGGTTGAACCAGCTCCATGATGTCCTGCTGCCAGAAAATATGGAGCTTAGCGGCACTTTGGCGTTTACATAGATATTTAGGGCTGTGGTGAATTATCCACGTACGCTCCAAATGCAGACTTATTTAGAGCTTATGCTTTTTGCTCTGTGTTTAGCCTAATAGGTTCATGACTGGGACTTGTAGCTCTAACGACAATTCAAGTAATAATAGTAATGAGTTGTAGATAGCTGTGGTTATACAGCACACTGACATATATGGAACCCATTGATATCTGAAAACAAAAATGCTTTTAAAATAAAACCCACTACACCTTTAGTCCAGCACACTTCCCAGATCACAGAATGTCCATTTCTTTCATTTGTAATATGCGCTTAGTGCTGATTATCTTTGTAGTTTACTGTTCTTTCTGACAGAAAAAGGCAGTTGACATTAAGCTATGTTCTAAAAGAATAGGCTGATCTGAATGTTAAATTAATACTTATGCATGCATGCACATATATCTCTATTTTAACTGCAAGGTAGATATTTCAAATGTATCACAGGATTTTGTCATTTACATATGAAAATTAATTCATAAATCTTTTTTGTATTTACAGCAGTCCTGACAGAGTTTATCAAAAATGAGTTGCCTTATGGAACTATCAATGGATTAATAAAAAGAATCTGATCTAATATTCATGACACAGGAGACAAATGTAAACGGCCAGGCAACTTCATCTTTTTATTGTTAGAGAAATGTTGGTTTTTTCATAACTTTTCCTTGTAGATTTTGTTTTCTCATTTCATAACTGCTTTAACAAAAGAACTGTGCCATCAATTTTGCTATATTGCATTATTCATGTGGAAGTGTACACACCAAATTCAATGCACAAAGGAAAGAAATAGAAAAGAATGTACTATATTATTATTCATATAAGAACAAGAAAGCTTTCAAAATCACACTGTCATGTTATATTTACGGCCCAATAATATTCTTCAACTGTGCAGTTCTCAATGTCCAAACACATCTTGCTGCCCTGTTGCTCACAGGAAATCTGAGTATCTAATTGTTTATCCTGATTGCTTCTATCACTTGATTTTGCTGTGAGACCCAAGCAGCCAATAACTAATTTGGGAAAAGGATTATTCTTTCACTCAGGTCTGTGACCTGAACTGTTCGTTGTAATGGAAGTTATTAGCTTATTACAGAGGAATTTGCAAATAAAATAGTACTTTTGTTAAGGGAGTGATTGTACTCGTGCTGGACTCTCAAGATTCGTTTTGAAAGCCATTTCTATGCCGATGGCATTGGCTTTAGGGTGAACTTGGAACGAAGCTTTCTGAGCTCAACCCCAGGAGCACGCCTGTCTGAACTGAAGGCTCTGCTCACCTTCCTGCCCTCATTTACCTGTCTGCCTGCCCCTTTCCTACCATGAAGCAGTGAGCCCAAAACATTCCTGAGAAACCTTGCAGCCTCACCTAGCTGGGTGCTTGGAAGTTCACTGAAGTCTGTGGTTCATTGCTGTATAATTTACATGGCAGTGCTTAATAACGTTTCTGGGCCAGATTCTCATTTGGTGAAAAACGGCATGGATGCAAGGTAGGCAGCTCTACTGCACGTGGAGTTCCTGCCCCTGAGTGCCGTCTGAGAGTCAGCATCGCTGTTAGACTATAAGCAATGCAACATTAAGCTTTTCCAGTCATGACTGGCATAAAGTGGTCTGCTCAGGTAGTGCTGTCTTCCATTCAAAAGTAATTAGTGTCCTCAATATCGCAGACATACCATTTACTTAACTTTCTAATTTAGTACTAGACTAAGGACAAATTACTTTCCAAGAGAAAATGTCAATGGTTTCATAGCAACGAAAACTACCTGAGAGCTTTCCTTTCATGATGAATCCCATCATAAGAGAGTCAAGCCTGGTGCTTTCTACCTCATGTTGGTACTAGGGACCGACTGCTTCATCCAAGCAGCAGAACAGGTCTCCGAACTGTACTTCTGGTTGTGCATGCTAGAACCAGAATTCGAGAGGCTGCCAACTCGTTCTATGAAAAGGTGGGTGGTTTCTTTTAATTAATTTCAACAGTTGCTTATATAAGAAAGAAGGCTGCTTTAAGTGGGTTTTATCATCAGATCTTTTCTTTTGTGTAATGGCTTGATTTTATGCTCAGAAACTGTGAAATGGGAAGTTACTGAAAGAAATCAGTCAGCATTAACTACCTTCCAACTGCGTTCTTACAGAAAACAAATGGTAACCAATACCACAGTCTGATCTAATACAGACAACTTGAAATGCAAGTAAAACATCTAATTGTTGCTTTTTATAGTTGTTGGAGGTATCACACCCTGTAGATGTCTCTCTTTGCCATAAACTGAACAAAGACCAGCTGCCTCGTTTTTAAAGTAGGGGTCTCCTAGGAAAAAGGCAAGCTCCTGCATGACCAGCCTTTTCTCAGGCCTTTTCCGTGGTGCAGAAGGCAGGGGAAAGCAGAAAGAGGCGGGAACCCATTGCACTGACAGCCAGCGGCAGGTGATTCCTCTTGCTCTTAGAGTGCCTGGGAAGTACGATGCTACAAGGTTATATTTGCCTCGGCTATTGCGTAATGACAAACATTAATTGCCAGTGGTTTTTCCATCTTTAGAGTTCAGAGCCATGGCCCTCCAACTGTTGAGTGCAGGTTACTCGGCGTTGCTAGATCCACCACGATGTGGATGTGTATTTTATTCCCCAGAAATATAAATGCATGCAGCAAAACTCTTCCCTGAGCAAGTGCAGAAGCTCATCCTAGGACCTGAATACTCTCTGCGGATGTGCAAACAAACAATAAAAGCATAGGAGCTTGCAGATGCTTTTTATTGGTGCTTTTAAAATATAAGCTTTTTTCTCAGTACTTAATACAAATTAACTGTTTACTGTTTAGTTCAGGGTTTAATGACTGAATCCCTACAAGCTTGGGCAGTTTGGGGGTCAGTTTATTGAAGAAAAAAGGGAAAGAAAGAAAAAAAGCTCTTGCTGACATAACCTACTTCTGTTTTCACTTCTTTTGTCAAAGGAGAGACATGGTCTCAATACACAAATCAGAACACAAAATAAGAAATCTCTGTTTGTTAGGCTCTGTGTGTGGACAGAAATAAGCTTCAACTGATATGGGATTTGGTAAAATTAAATATGCCCACTGGGGAAAGCTGTTACTGGATTTCATAAGAAAAGATTGATTTCAAAAAGCTCGGACTGTTATATGAACAATCACTAAAATCACTATTTTTATACAGCAAAGGCATAAAAATTCCATTGACAAAATGAGTCACAGTTTCTTCATGGAAACAGATTTCCAAAGCACTCTGAGAAGAATGAGGCAGTTGCCCTAGGGTTGGCATGGTGATGATCCTTTCTTTTGCTGTACACCTGAACAAATGAACAAATTAAATTTGCACATTACTTGACATTGCCAGAGCTTCTGTTGCCTTTTTAGCCATCTTTTTTTCAGTTTGTTTTTTTTTTCTGAATGTGATTTTGTTATCTTAAATGAAAGAGTACATTTCATACTGTATCTATGCTATTGCTAAAACTTACTTTTCCTCAGCTTCTCCGAGTTGTTAGTAGCTTATAAAAGATACTTGGGCTACACTCATGTAGACTCAGTGTATTTGGATGTGCAGAAAATTATTTTCACCAAATAAAGCATCTCATAGCAGCAGACAGACTGTGAGGTGATGTTTGAACTTCGATTGTGTTCTGAATACAGCCTGGAGTGACCCCTAATTCTTATGGTTTTGTTCTGTTGGGTTGGTTTGTTTAATCTGCGTCAGATTTGGGGAGATGCTAGATTTAGCCCAGTTTGCTTTTACCTAAACAATTATATTATTGACCACACTAGGAACAAAAACAAGCACTTAAGTCTTTGACAGCTGTGCTGCTTTTAAAAATATAAGTGACATGTTTACATGTCACATATCACTTTGTTTTTTATAACCTCAGAATTAAAATTGTGGACTGTGATTTATAATCCATAAGAAATATACACAGATATTTCAGATTCCTGACAGAATTGAAGCATGAAAGCTGCAGAACTAAAGCTGATTCTTGTAAGAATAATACATCCATGGAAATCATAGAAACACAGATCATTGCACAGAGACCAATATAACAAACTAATAAGCATAAGGATGCTCAAGGAACAAGGAGATTATGAAAAATAAAGGAAAACTTATGTTAGTATAAAGTCATAAGAAGGAGAACAAGAGAATGTAATTATGAAAATTGACTTGAATAACGGTACTTTTGCAGAAAAAAAATAATTCCCTCGGGCTGTTGTCCATCTGGTGCCCATTTTGTGTCATACAAACCAAGGTCATCTTAAGAAACATAAGCACATTCATAGCTAACAAGATTTGTAACCTGCATTGTTTTTTGTGTTTATATGATGTTTCTTTAATTGGCTATATTCCATAAAAATTAAGCGGTGGTTTCATAAGCTTCTGAATTTCTTCCACTTCTATGAATTTCCTACGTTTCCTGTCAGTAATTTTACATTTTAACCATTTGTGGTGATTAGCAGAAGGAAAAGATGAACTATTCATGGTTTTAATTGGTATTAGTAAATGATTAATTGATTGTCAGTATTGTGGTCACCTTCAAAGTCTATATTAGGCCGTTGGGGAACAGTATATTTATTTAGTCATCCATTCAACACTTGGGATATTGGAAAGATACCTTCATTACCATAATAGCAAACATAAACCCAAAGTTCCATTATTGCTGTAATAAGTTAAACTGAGTTGTCTTTTTCCTCCTCCCTTTCTAGATCTTTCCAGAATATGATTTCTTGGAAATCTATGCAAACTTTTTATGTAAGTCATCACTGCTTTTTCCAGTAATATGCAAAAGAAATGTAATGTATGGGTTGGTTATACAGCTCACTCTGCCGGTTAACCTATTGGGTTCTAAATCTGGCCTATTGTTTTTGCTTCCTTCAGGACATTTGCTTACATTTATTTCCTCATCTCTTGTCCCTCATGATTTCAATAGCAAAATTTTCTCAGTTTTCACTATGGTAAACATTCCAGTACGGTTCTAGATAAAAATAAAATTTAAAGTAGTATGGTGATTTTTAAATTTCTAACTGTTACAGATGAGTAGTAGAATATCAGGAATGTTCCTGATATCTGTGCGGGATATCTACAAAGCAGAGGTGTAAGAAGGTTTTGGAGGGAAGAAAAAATGCATTCCAGAGGGAGATTTCTGTTGAACTTATAAAAAAGAAAGTTAAGCCTGTATAAACACCTTTCTACAAAGAAAATATGAAATACTACTATGTTCTTTAATCTACCAAAGAAACATGTAGCAAGAACCAGTAGCTGGGAGCTAAAGCAAGGCAATTTCAAATGAGAAATAAAGCACATGCTGTTGCTTTTTTTTTTTTTTTTTTTTTTTTTTTTTTTTTTTCTGTTTCAAAGAGATGGTAATTAAACTTTGGGACAGGCTACATTGCAGTATAAAATGGTAGATGTCATCTCTGGAGGCTTTCAGATGCAGTCTATCTACTTTCTGAAAGTTATTTTTTGGCTGAACACAAGTTATGGGGGCTCAATATCAGAGGTAATTGGATGTAATGTAAGTATCTGTGAAACAAAAACTCAGTGTAGATGAACTAATCTCTTCTCCTGGCCTTAAATGTATGAAAATATATATATTACATTACTGGAATGTGTTTGTTTCCTATACCTAATTGGTTTTCTTTCAGGGCTCAAAAAATTTTAGTCACTGTAGCTTGCATCACTAACGTTTAAGAATTCAGAACAATGTTCTTTATTGCTTGCTGAATTGTCACATACTATATGTTTCTAAATGCATCTGAATGTGCAATTTCCAATTCCTGATTAGCACCAGGAGCCCAGTCAAGGATGACAGAACAACATCCAATTTTGCTGATCTCTACTACAATTACAACAGTCAAAAGCTGCATAAGTGCCATCCTACAGCTTAAATCTCTTGAGGAAAGACTGCTTGAAAACATGCTATATCACAGGGATTATTGATGGAAATAGGGTTATTGCCAGAAAGTTTTAAAAAGAAAACCTTCCTAGGATGCACAAAGGTGTAACCTACAAAGAATGGACTGTCTTTAGTGTGAATTTGTATGGATGGATTCCTTGGATTTTCCTCAAAGAACTGGATAGAAGGTACCATCAGACAGTTGCAATAGCTTCACTCTTGGAGCAATGTGCTTCCTTGATTCTAAGGACACTGAGCATATTTAGAGTTTCCATGTTGTGTTTGAGTAAATCAGAAATTGCACTGAGATTGTATTGGATGTAAGACAACAGGAGTGTTCAGAAGAATTGGTGGGGTGGGGTTAAGCCATACACTACACATATCCAAAGTGCCCTATCAAGGAATTTAGAGGATTATTTTCTGAGAAGAGTGTCAGCTGCTGTTGTATCACCGATTTAATACAAAAATGTGTGCACCTACTCTGTCCTAATCTCCACTTTTCCTTGTTATGCCTTGCAGTATTAGTCTTCCTCAGCTCTTACTACCAAAGTGCAAGTGATTCCATTCTTTCAAGCACTTTTTGTTTTGATTCACTTTGTCTCATTGGGTATTTATCTTCTTCCTATTTCTGATTGCCACTGAAGTCCTTTCTCCTAGAAGATATATTCATTCAGTATTTTTTTTCAGGTTCTGTTAATATCAGGTCATGAGGTCATGAGGAAAATATAATAAATGACTGTGGCTGTGGCTCTTCGTTGGAACAATTTGTTAAAGATTTTTAAGAAAATTAAGCTATTTTCTAAACTACGGTCTTTGTAAACAAATGAAGTTTACCACCATAAAACTTTTCTGTCTAAACTATTATGACAAGTGCTGAGAATGCAATGCTTTGGTTAGTCCAACCTTGAACATGGGCAGATTGTTGACAATTGGTTTTCCCAACACCTTTCTATCTGTAAAGACCTTTTCATGGTCAATATGGCTATCAGCCCTACAACCAAGTTCTCATTGCTTCTAATCTAGATTTTGTTGCAGCCAGGACAATGGGAAGAGGAAGGTTTTCCCATGGAAAGGCCACCAGTGCTTTTACTTCCTCCAAAAATCTTCCCCTTTCAGTGAAGAAATGTTTCCTGATACCGAATTTAAACTTCCCCTGGCACAACTTGAGGTGGTTTCCTCTTGTCCTGTTGATTGTTGCTTTGGAAGAAGAGACCACAAACTGCCTCACTACAACCTCCTTTCAGGTAGTTGTAGAGAGCGAGAAGGTCTCCCCTCAGCCTCCTTTTCTCCAGGCTGAACAACCCCAGTTGCCTCAGCTGCCCCCACAGCACTTGTGCTCCAGGCCCTTACCCAGCTCCATTGCCCTTCTCTGGACACACTCCAGCACCTCAATGGCTGTCTTGCAGGGAGGGGCCCAAACGCAAGGTGTGGCCTCACCAGTGCCGAGTAAAGGGGGATGATCCCTGTCCCAGTGCTGCAGTCTACACTATTTCTGATACAAGCCAGGATGCTGTTGGCCTTCTTGGCCACATGGGCACACTGCTGGCTCATCTTCAGCCGGCTGTCAACCCAAGTGGTGCATTTGACCTGCCAGCTGGTGGCATGCCTGAGGTTCAGTACAAGAGTCATAATGCCCTCAGGTCCCAGTTGGCTTGCATGTTTGAATCAGGAGGTAGGTAGGTATTTCATCTGACAGTGCAGTTAATTTTTTAAACTCTTGATGGATTTGAATCCTAGCTTGTGCATCTTGTTGTAAATTGAAAGCATTATCATCTCTTCTTTCCACCACATCCTATTATATAGGTACTTCTTGGGTAAGAAATTGTCTCTATTAGCATTTCTGTCATGCAGAACAAGCGTTTTGTCAGTGTTGGCAGCTCTTTTTTACTACAGGTCTCAAATGTGAATTGAATTTTATATAAATTTCATGCTGTGACTTAAATTGTCTCCCTTGAAGAATGACTACCTGTAACACTCCTTTTAGTGGAGAGCCCTTAAAGAATCCCAACTATGGGACTGAGTGGTTGAGTTAAAAATCAAGAAGCAGGTTTTAGGTGAAAGAACATTTTATCCAAAGCATTTTTGTCACAACAATTTCAGCTGTTTCCTTCTTAAGGACAAAAGCTAGCTATGATTTTTTTAGAGTGCTAGGTATTTCTAATGTTCTACATTCCTAGATATCAGTTCCCAGGTGTGAAATTTGGCATTAAGTCATTAGATCTATCTACTTTTGAAATCTTCTTTACATGTAAGGAAGGATAATTTTGGAAATCCAATCAGCAACACATGGCATACTGGTTGTATTTCTTATATAACATAACCATGCAGGAGACGTGGGAGAAGCTGAGCAGAATTCTTCAATGATTTTTAGTGCTGTCTAGGATTTCACCCACAGAGGACTAGTGGTATCTTACACAGATACCGATTAAGTTTTGTTCTTCTATGGAAAGCAGACAAACAACAAAAAATCTCCACAGATTCTCATTCAAAGGCCAGTGACTTCTTTCTCCTCCTTCCTGTAGAGGAAGGAATCTGAAAAAATGTTGAAGGCGTACGCATTAGGAAATGTTGTGATAGGACCATTTTGCAAAACACTTTTGAGAAGAGCTTTTATCATGTTTTACCAGTACAACATCCGGTGCAGAGTTGCAATCATGCTCCCTGTTAAAGAGAATTAAGTTAACTCATTTTCATGTTGTGACCTGCAACAGTTTAATTTACCTCCTACTATTCTGCTTGTTAATACAGGCTGGACAAAAACATGATAACTTCAGGTTAAGTGTCTGATTTGTGATGCAGTCTACCTCTGCAATGACTGTGCTGTTCAAATTAATTAATACCAGATCATTATCTTTAGACAGCAGGCAGATGTTGAGGTTATGGTGTTTGTGAACCCTAAGCGCATTTTTTTTTTCTATGCATATCATGAGCAGTTGCTATATAAATCGAGGATCCAAGGTCTAGGCCTTCTGGCAGTCAATTGGTTTTGTAATTATCTTAGTAATAGTTCTCAATTATTATTCAGTAAAGGTCGTCTTTCCTCTGCTAATGGGTCATGGCACCCTCTAGGGATCCATAGATGGGCCAGTTCTCATTTTTCTCATGTAAATGACTTGCCATCTGTGTGCCATGCAGGTTCATCTAAGGCATTTCTGAAAACACTGGTTATTAGTATCAAAGTTGCAGGTCTGACAAGATTGTAGAATCATTTTAAATATTTTGAAAGACGGGGTTTTTTTCCTAAAATTATCAAGATTCTGTTAAATGTTGTGGACAGATTAGTGTCAATTCTCTTGAAGTAATACAATGAATAAAAATTCAAAGGTGGTTTGGTTTTGGTTTTTGTTTTTGTTTTAACTAGATCATACGTATTCTACCTGCTTGTCTCTATCATATATCTTCAATTTAATTCACAAATTATTATGTTTGGAACACGTATCGGAAATGCTTTTCCTTTGAAATTAGCTGCAGTCTGTAATGTTAACTTTCAGAGAGATTACTGATCTACATAGCAAATTTCCCAACCTTTGGAATGTTTAAATATTTCCAAGTCCTTTGTTTTTAAATCATATTTCAGGACCTTAGTATGGTTTTTATACCAGTCAATATAACTCCTGTATATGTTCATTCAATAATATTTTGGGTTTTCTTTTTCTGTTTTCTATTTTCTATTTCTTTTTAATATTTGGGTGTTGGGTTTTTTGGGTTTGGTTTGGGGTTTTTTTTTGTATAGTTGAAATGTAAGATCTTCACTATTACAAGGAAACCTATTTTTCTTTTTTTTTTTTTCCACAGGAGTAGTGATCATATATTGCAGACTATTTCTCCAGAAAAATACAGACTTAGACTTTAATAGAAGCTATACTCCAAAAGAAGGTGGTTATGCTGAATTTTCCTGCTGTGAAAGTCATCATGTGTGTCCTTCTGGTTAGCTTTTCCCATAGTCTGATAATTTTGTATTTCTGTTGATAGCACAAGCTCAAACAGGCTCTGAATCAACAAGCTTAAAAGATACAGGCTATCACTGCCCTACACCCACTGGCAGAGCTGCCTGGGCCACGTGCTGTGCGAGGCGGGAGGCCGTGTACGTGCCCGTCACCAGCCACGCTGCTGTTAAATCCAGCCCTGGCACTACCTAAATGATTGGATCATATGGCAGGATTCTGCCCCTCCATTGTCACGGCTGCTGTTATCCTCTGTCGTGACATTACTCTGCCCCTCCATCCTTTCAGTGGCATTTTTATCAGGCATTTACCGTTAACAAACCCTGATACCCTTCTTTCTGCTCCACCCTAATGCCGACCTCCTGCCTTTAGTTCTGCCCCCTTGTATTTATTTCTGCCGTGTGATTGCCTGAGGGGAGTTAGATTCCTAGCCAAATTTATTAGACTTGCACAAAACTTCTTTATTCCTTTCACTACATCATGTTTACATTGCAGGCTGTGCTAACAATGAATAAAATGAAAAAGTTAACAAAACTGATAAAGTCATCATTTGCTGCTACTCTATTGTAATAGCCATGCTGTAATTGGCACTGTTTCATATAAAATTACCATATAAATTGCGCCATCCAAAGCTGCAACAGAAACAGCAACAGTATTTACAATAAATGGCAAATTGCTATTAATTATTGATAGCCTAATAAACACACCATTATAATTCATTCTTATTATTAATTATTAATAATAAATCTTATTTAGTATTCATTGTGTAAGGATCAATTATGGTTAACTGTTTTAAAAATGAATGGTTCACATGAATATTTCTATTTTGAGGGCCTTTTCCATTGAAGGAATGGCTTTCCATATTGAAATGCGCTGTGCAGTCAGCAGGACAAATCACGGCGTATACAGCCAGTCCAGTGGCTTTACCCCGGTGTCTGTAAAAAGCCGTTACAAGCTCTGTCAGAGGCAGTTGAGGATGTGGTTTCTTTGGAGGCCATTGCTTCTCCCTAAGATGATTGGCTTATGACTCAAAGCATGAAGTTATGTAAAATAGTATTTTTTTTTTCTACCTATGGATGTCCATAAGATATTCTAATCTGTACTTGAAATGTATTGGTCCTTTAGGATGGGATTCAGGTGACTGTAGAAGGAACAGAACATAGGCACGTGCAAGTGATCTGGATGCTATATGCGCTTTTTTATGCCAAATAAAAAAAATGTATCCAGTGCTGTTTAATGTATACTTCACATCATCCAAAAAGTGAAGTGCCTGCATTTGGGCAAATGAACAGTACCCTAAAGACCACTGAAGGAATCAGATATACATTTCTATTGACTACAGTAGTAACCCAGAAAACTAGTTCAGATGGAGCCAGCTGTATTTTGTAAATATTTAAAGTTAAATGGGACCATAGAATCATTTAGGTTGGAAGGACCTTCAAGATCATTGAGTCCAACCATTAACCAACACTAAGTCTACCACTAAAACATGTCCCGAAGCGTCACATCTACCCGTCTTTTAAATACCTCCAGGGATAGTGACTCCACCACTTCCCTGGGCAGCCTGTTCCAGTGCTTGACAATCCTTTCAGTGAAGAAACTTTTCCTGATACCCAATTTAAACCTCCCCTGGCACAACTTGAGGCTGTGTCCTCTTGTCCTGTTGATTGTTGCTTTGGGAGAAGAGACCACAACCTACCTCACTCCAGCCTTCTCTCAGGCAGCTGCAGAGAGCGAGAAGGTCTCCCCTCAGCCCCTTCTCTCCAGGCTGAACACCCCCAGCTCCCTCAGCCACTCCTCACAGCACTTGTGCTCCAGAACCTTCACCAGCTCCGTTGCCCGTCTCTGGACACGCTCCAGCACCTCGATGTCTTTCTTGCAGTGAGGAGCTGAAAACTGAACCCAGCACTCAAGGTGCGGCCTCAGCAGTGCCGAGTACAGGGGGACAAACACTTCCCCTGATCCTGCTGGCCACACTTATTTCTGATACAAGCCAGGATGCTGTTGGCCGCCTTGGCCACCTGGCCACACTGCAATTTACCTTTACTAGTAATGAAGTTTTCCTTTACTATTTGGAAATGTCAAAGAGAACTCTTTTTAAAATAAACTGAGCCCAAAATTCATTGAGGCATCATCATAAATCCTAGTGGCTTCGAACCTCGAGTTTGCTGGTGAAGGAGGCCGAATTCCAGGAGCTACAAAGACAATGTGTCCTTGTGTGGAACTGCAAAGTGGCTATCATCAGGTATAGTGCCAATGCAGTTGTCTTCTCCAGAAACAATAAATGAATTGAGCTCTTGATCTTATAATACCTCTCACACAAATGCAACCAGCCTCGTCTTTCTAGACTGCATTGCTAGAGTCATGACTTTTGCCCTTTGGAGATGATAGTGTCACTGCTGGCTGGAAGAAGAGCGGGACTAGAAGTATTGACAGCCAGCACTATAGGTGGTGTTCTCTTTTTTCCACTGCTTTTTATATTTTCAGACTGCTGCTCTAAGCATGGCTCAACAGGTAACTGTCACTAAGAAATAACAACAGAGAACACAAGTTTCTTACAATGCAGACCTAATGCCTACGTCCTTTGTTTGAGTTTTTAAGCTTCTGATGAGATCTTGGCTCATTTTTTTGCTTTGTCACTTCTTTCAGGTTTTTGATGCACTGGTAGCTCCACTGTATCTCCTGTTAGATGTTATGTGCTGCAGTTTCCATCTGTTATGAAATGCACTGAGACGATCAGTGCCTGCCGCTGCACGTGGAATGTGCCCCTAAGTGTGCCGCATGCCTGGGAAGCACCCTGAAGCTTTCACAGTGACTTCAGTTGAACAGAGGGCAGAGGTATGATCACGTCATGCCAGAGTGAGACCTTTCTTCCTATGTGACTATATTTCAGTCTTCTTTATTAGGGGAAGACTAAATCACACTACGTGCAGGCAGCATTCTTGGGGTCTCCAGAGTTCCTTGGAACAGAGTAATTTCTACATATGTACTTTTTGTTTGACAAAGGTTCTCCACTGTCTTTCCACAACTGCCCACTTCAGAACTTAAAATATCTGATATTCTCTGTATTTTTCCATGATCTGCCAGTTCTCACCAGCTGTGGTTTTCCAAATACAGTGATGCACTATAAAGCAGCCAACTGACTTGTAAAAAGATGAGTTTGTGTGCCAAGGAGAATTTTGCATAATGATTCAACTGCAAATATAAAACACAATTTTAAAGAAGGAAAAGAAGAAATTCAAAATGTATATAAATATGATATCTCTCTATATAAATATTTTGATATTGTAGAAGCCCGGGCTTCATTTTTTCAAATAATATCTTACTCTGCTCTATATATATAGCATCCAAGACATGCTAAACATTTTTTAACAGATAAGTAGTCTGTGGACACAAAGTAGTATATAAACCATGTAGTTCAATAAATGCTTTGTTTCCAATTCCTATGCACATCACACCGTGATACAGCTGGAATAATTCCAAAAAGTCAGTTAAAAGTAAGTCCTGGCAGCAGAATGAAGATACAACAGCAGTGTGAGTAACGCATGGCCCCTCTGCCAGCAGCAGCCCCAGCAGGCAGCCCCGATGCTGCGGTGCGGACCGGAGCGTGGGTTAACGCCATGTACGTGCCTCATGCTTCACACCTCTCCTGAAGCCCTGCAAGGCCATACCAAAATGTCACTTCTTTAACCACTGTTTTCTTCGCCCGGGGGAGGCGTCTTGCATGCTTGGTTGCAGAAGTCACACCTTCCTAGCGAGGTGTTGACACATCTTAAATAAGAACAGAATTTGGTCTCTCTTTAACTGATCAAAGAGAGTAGCCCTTTACATGCAGTTAGGCAGTTCTCCCAACTGCCTCATGAGGTAATTAACTATTGATCTCGCCCCTTTTACAGATGATGAAAATACTCATGCTGTGTTTCCAGAAACTATCACTTTTACACAGTCTGTTATTTTTCCTGATCAAGAGAGCAAAACGCACAACCCTGGAAAAACATTTTTTTAATCTAGTTTTGTCATGCAAAATTCTAAGTGAACAGCCTGAGAGTATATTCTTGGTCAGGGTTCAGGATCAGAAGCAATTCTGAGGGCAAAATTTCTGTCATCTAAAACCCCGTGGTAGACTGAGGGTTTTTAAAGAAGGACATGCTCCATAAGCCATGCTCTATCTGATCAGCCATGGCCTTTGGCTGGTAGATACATGTGTGATATAATTTATAATTTTCTAATTAACGTATCTCTAATTAACCCTTACAAAGCCTTTCTAGGAAAAAAATGCACTCTAGAAATACTATCTAGGAGTGAAACTATGTCCATCCTCTATTACGGAAAACATTCTATGAAAACATTATGCAATTTTAAATTCATTTTCTAAATGTCAATGGTATAAAGAACACAACTAAGAACTTGCTATTATTATACACACTTCTATTATGCAGCCTAACTGTAGAGCAATATTGTGCTTAAAAACAAACAAGCAAGTAAAAAAGAAGGATTTTGATCACAGAGAAATCAGTTTTACCATGTGCTGTAAATATTACCACAGCAACAGTGCCTACTTTCCAGAAGCCAGATGATGAACAAAACAAAGTGAGGAATATCATGAATTGTAATTCACTGTGAATGCAAATTAGTCAATATATTTAGTCCTTTTCCTTTTTAATTGTTATTTTTGGTTTGGTTTGGTTAGCATTTTGGGGTTTTTTGTTTTGTTTTGTTTTCAAGTAAGGAAATATACATATTTTGATCACTTTACTGAAAGCTCAAAACATAGAAATACGGCAACAATGAGATGTGAAAGCTACATCAAATGCCTGCTGGAAAGTGTCTTTGTTGCTGGGGCAACTGCTAGAGCTTTCACTATTTTTTCAGCTGACTAACATTTGCAGTATTTCTCACCTAGTGCAGGAAATGGTGGCTGTTTGCATAAACATATATTTAAGGCTTAAAAAAGCCAACTTGGAAGCTGGTCCAACTGTTAGTGTTTATAGAGGAACTAGGGTGCCTGTTCGTCAGCTTGCTGTAGCAAACCTGCCATTGAATCCGGTGAGACACGAGTCAACCTGTTACTCCCGGTGCAGCTAATATATATAGCTCTGGTGCACGTTGTCTATTGTATATGGTATAATTACCACTTCCATTATAATAACTCTTGCATTTAAATATTCTACTTATCTGAAGACAACCTGGGAAATTTTATATTTCTAAAACCCATTTCATCCTCCTGCAATTAAACTATATACTGAGCATAGGGTTGCAGCAGGCAAATACCAAAATGTCTGTTTTTTAAAGGTAAAAGATGAAGAGTATCGTATACTCTTGTAGATAAATGAAGACTGGCAGATAAATGAAGGTAACTAAACTAGTTAAGCCCAATATATAATTCTTTGACAATTTAATTACTAGCTATTCAATAAATCTTTGCTTATTTGTCAGATTAAACAAAAAGTTAAATTAGTCTTCATAGCATACGAATGATAGAAAGGCTTTTCTTTAACTTCACTTTTCCATTTAAGCCTTTCATATAAGCAGATTCTGATAACTAGGAAAAAAGAACTGTGCAATTTGTGAATGTTTTGGGAAAATAACAGCACCAAGGAAGTTATATTTTAGGTTTTTACCACAGAGACAAGTTCAATAACCAGGTCAGGTTTCCTAGGAGAAAAGAAAGCAAATAAACCCAGCTTCCCACCCGAACTTAATTTGATGCAGATGAATGAAATATCACTAGGCGTTTGGACGTAAGTGAATAAGGAAACAAATAAAAGGCAGGGGGTTTTTTGTTGTGAGATAATTTTTTGTTATTTTACACTTCTAAGATTTGAAGCCTTCCTGAAAAAGTAGAATTCAAATACATGTCTTAGTTTTAAACATGAGGTTTCTCTTTTATATGAACATAGGAGACTTGGGAAAATCACATTTTTATTGTATTTGAGATTTTATTAAAAAAAGTATCTGTAACTTTATGTGGTATTCTTGTGCCACATACCAGTTTAATAGCAATCCGAAAAGGTCATTATCCAGGACTCAAGTACAGTTGTTATGTATTTTATGTTGGGGTTTTGGTATGTTGGGTTTTTGAAAATCACTGAATGCATTTCAGTAAGGTTTTACTAAGGATACTTTTTGTCTTTGCTTTTAGACTCCTTTCATTTGTGCTATATTATGGCATCCACAATTACATTTGCTACCTCAAATTCTACAGCTCTAGAAGGTTTCACAGGAGAGCTTTTAACAAGTCTAAGTTATAGGTACAATTTCAATTTTTGCAATTTTAATGTTAAGGAGAATGATTTTAGGGAGAACTGAAGCAGCTGAGTGACACTGCTAGACTAATGCTTTCCAGGCATATCCATACAATTCTAGGTATATCTGTCTGACTTTCTCCATTACTACTGCTACAGGAAGCGGGAGCTTCCCAATTTGATAAAAAAAACCCAAAAAGCTTGGTTTCCAAGCTGATGGAAAAATGAGTTCCATAATAATACCATTGCAAAGGACTAACTCATTTTAATAATTAATTTAGTAAAGGTCAATTCATTAGGGATTAAACCTGAAACTTATTTTCATTCGGATGTATGCCAAATTTGTTTATAGGACCTAACTCTTATAATTGACTTCAGTCTTCCTAAAAAAGTTATGATCACTGACGAAGATTTTTTTTTTTCCCCACATTTCCAGATAGCAAAAAAAGTTTCATGACACAGTTGATGATCTATATGATACCATCCTTTTCATACAACAGTAAAGACAATCATCTGCAGGTTGGCTTCATGGTTTCAGACCTAGGGATGACCTGCAAAGGTATGACAAAAGCTTTGTCATAAACTGACTAAACCTAACAATAGCTTAATACTTCAGACTATTTTTCGTGTCCTGGTGGGGGCTGGAGGGGTTTTGTATGTGTCCAATGTGAACGAAGATTTTGTAATGGAAAACCATGCAGATGCTTGCTATTTTTGAAGTTATCTCTTTACAGAGCTCAAAACGCCTTATTTATATAAACCATAGGATGCTCTTTTTTTTTTTTTTTTTTTTTCCTGTGAATAAAGGATAGTTATCATAAGAAAATAAGCATTCCATGTATATACAGATCTGGGGTGGCAGGATTTTATGTTTCACAAAAGTTAATAAACAAGTGTGTACATAAAAATTAAATAATTATATCTGGCCTTCAGCCACAGTGACAACTAAGGGGGCTTTTTTGGTCTGCTGAGCAACACGTCATTCATAAAAGCAATGTATTTTCTTTAGCACTAGAACACTGCATTGATAAATGATTCATTCTACTTGGTAGAAATCAACTAAATATTACATTTGAAAGACTATATTTACTCCTTTTGGGATATATTAATTCTTCAGTTTTGGTAGTAAAAACCAAACATTGTCTTTATGTCATTTTAACTCAAATATTTGCTAGACCCTTTCTCAAGGACTGAGAAGATAAATATACAGGGAGAAGTAGTTTATAGCAGAATATCAGAGCCCCATGGAGTCCTAATCATTATTGTACCAGTTAAATTTTAACCCATTCTCAGTGCAGTACTTCGAGCCTGTCTCGCTAGTGCCACTTCTAAAATTTACTGTATTCATTGGAATCTAAACCTTTTGTTTTAATGATGTTGTCTTCTCAAACCATTGACTGTAGAGGTGATGAATATATAACGCTGTTCAGTACACCCTGACATAAATTTTTCCCTCTCTGGTAGCTGTACCATATAATCTGGAATTTAAACATACATCTTCCCACGTAACATAGGATGGACCTTCTGCTCTTCCAGCCCTGATGTGCCTTTGTCTCTGCTTTTCCCTCTTCTTGCAGCTAAAGTGGCTTTTCCTGGGTGAACTGTCATTGAAAGTGCAGTCCACGGTGCTGCTCTCCGCTGAACAGCTCTTCTGCTCTCATCTCAGGGCGAGAACGGCCACGCGTGCTACTTCTACATTTGGGAGGAAACAAGGTGGGTAATAGAGAACATGGTGTGAAGGACGAGTGAATGAGAAGAAAGTCCTGAGACTGGAGTGAGCGAGGGGTTTGGGCTGAGCGAAAGGAACAGATGACAGGAGTGAAACCTACTAATTCCCCAGCACATCTGCTGCAGTTCTTACTGTGAGGTGAAGAACTTCAATGGCAATAACTCTGCCAGTGAGGGGACCAGGAGCTGTTGTGAGTGGAAAAGAATTGAGGGACCATTTTATTCTTCTGAAACCCCTGTTGTTCTGCATACAGAAGGTGCAGTTAGTATCACTATACTTAGAGATAATTTGGTATATTTTCTAATATTCATAGAGGGAAAGAATCAAATTAATCCTTCTTCACTCCTGGCAGTATGGAAGTGCCTCCAGCAGTCAGCACAAAGGACTGAGTATGAAAACAGCAAAAAGCTTTAAACTGCTTATCTAACCCTATAGTCATAATGAGGTCATCCGCATCCCCAAGGCTTTCTTGGGGAAGCCTTGCGGATGGAACGCAGGTACGGACAGCGTTCAGCGCATTGGCTGCTACGGCTGGCTGCACTCACTGCGGGTGCTTCGTAACACTGACAAGTGACCTTAGGGACTTAGTTAACCAAGAGCAGGAGCGATAACGGAGCTAATGCTTACTTTCTCACACTGCACACTATGTTTTGTTTGCTTTTAATAGTGTAGCCAAAGTGTAAAACTGGATGCAGGCTTTTTAAAACTTCCCAATAAAGAGAAAACACTGTTTGAAGCCATGGAAACTGCATATCCACTGGCACAGCAAGTAATGCTTCTCCAGTATTGCCCTGAAGTATCTTTAGAGATTCGCGTATAAAATGCAAGTACGTAACCTGCTCTAAAAAAATACAGTAGTGCCTTTGGCAGGTTTCCCTGACCTGCAGAGGATAATTACATGTGGAACACAAGTACAACTCCAAACGGGATATGATTAGACGTCCAGCTTTTTCTCATACAAATGCCATGAGGTCTACCCACCCTCATAAGAGTATCTGTGATAACTTAATGTGGAATTAGGACTTTAAGAGCCTAATCAGGCCTCACTTTAGCAAACAAAATAGAATCCAAAGGGAGAAGATACTTTTCCCATCAGTTACAAGAAGGATTTAGACAGGTAGAGAGCACTGTCAGGCCCCACTTCCAGTCTGGTGTTACCCTCCAAGTCAGTACTGCAGCTGGAGATGTGAGTGAGCCAGAAGGGCTGGCTAGTTCTGGATGGAAACGTCTACTGCAAAGGCCAGCTTGGAAATACAGCTTTGTGTTTTAGCCAAAAACAGACAGAAATGGTCACAGCTTAAATGTTACATTTAGCAAAATGTATTTAGACCTTGGATATTTATCATAGCTAACCACAATTAGTGGCTTAAGAAGGCATGACTTTTAAAAATTGTTCTTTAAAGGCAAAATTGAGAATGTTCCTATGTGGTTCCCATGAATACCATGGTTCCTGTGAGTGCCATATACAACAAGGAAAAAAAAAAAAAAAAGAAAAAAGGACATCTGCATTTTCAAGAAGCTTCTACAAAGTTTGAAGATAATTATGTGATTAGGCATTTTTAAGCATTTACCAATGCTTTGAATGAATTATAGGATTGATGCTATTAGATCACCCTATTGGCCTGTCCAGACCAAATTGTCTTTAGTCATGACTAATACTTGAGTAAGTCAGAAATGTTTAGCAGAAATGGCTTGTGCTAGAAGAATTACAATGTTCCCAAATTATTAATGGAAATACAGAAGTTCTGATAAAACCTTTAAACCTTTAAAGCTAGTTTGGTCCTGTCCAGGATGGACTTTGCTGAGGATCTTAAAAGGGAAGATTATGGAGGAGAGAGAAAAGAGATCCAACAGTTAGTGAACTCAGATGTGGAGGAATGAGATTCAAGTATCATTTATGCAGACAGAGTTTTGACACATATGCAGGAAAAGAAAATATAATTACACATTACAAAAATTACGGGATAAGAAAATGAGCAATTTGATACAGATTTACTGTGTAAAAATTGAGGTGCAATATTTGTGGTTAAACATTTATATAAATGAAAGCTGTGAGTCTATTTCTGTACAAATGATGAAGGTGACCCTGATTTAAGTCATTCAAAAAAAAAAGAACATTTAAATATGTAAATCAGAGATGAACTAAGTTTAGGGAGGGTTATCAAAAGTGTCTGTTATCTTGGAACATGAGCATATGTTCACTATGCTAATTCTGTAGGCTCTTTAAATGCTGGCATGTTTCAGTGTTTTGCATTGCTTTAAATTTTAACTTCATATTTCACCCCCAGTTTTCCTTTTTCGTATGTGTTTGGGTTTTTTGTGTTTTGTTTTTTTTTTTTTATTACCAAATGTCAAATTAAGAAGGGCTATCTGAAAAATATGACTCTATTCCTCTGTTAGACTTTAGATGTTGGATTTTCCTGGTCACTGACCTGAGAACTGCCCAGAAGAATGCCAGACCAGAACTTGTCCATGCCATAAACTCATAAGTGAATTTAATGTACCACAGAGGATAAACCTTTGTCACAAAAGAAAACCGTATGATTTCACAGATGGAACCAAATCCCTCAGTTCCTCGTTGTGCAAGAAACTTTACTGCAGGTTTCTTTCTCATAGCTTACAGAAACAGGCTGTATGGTACAGTGATAGGATGAAGTTTGCTGTTTTATAAATCTCATTACCATTTTTTTTTCTTTAAGATTAAGATGATAGCTTGGTAAGCAGTTTGTGTTTTCATTTCTTACATAATGCACAAAACATTTTTCTATTAGCTTAAACCCTTACATCTCTGTCTTTTGTGCCCCCCAAGAGCTCTTTCATTAAGGTGTAAATATGTTCCTAAAATAATGAAAGTGCCATTATCACCCTTTTATTCATTTAGGTGCTCAGGGAGGGAACTGAAAAGGCATTTAGCTAAAAGCATACTTTTAGTATAAAAGGATAACATTAACATAAGAATCTCTGCAGCTCATTAGTCTGATTATTCTCTAATGTATATTCCCTTGAGTTTTGTTTGCCAGACTACAGTGTGAGATAAATGGCAGGCACATCCCTGAACAGACACTAGAAGTTTTCATTCATTGCTCACCTCTACCTCAGGCTGATCCAGCAGAGTATTCGCCTACATCCTGATCTCCAACCTGACGAATAGCCCCCATCTGTACCCTGTTTGGCTGAATCCCTCCAGGAAAGAACAGGTCACTTAGGACTAAACGATATTGTAAGACTGCTGACTTATATTTGACAAATAAAAACCACGGGAGGTTCTAAACGTTGTGGCATGAATCTCCAAATTCTTTATTTTCTACGGAGTAGGGCAGCTGCTTTGTTTCACATTGTCCACACTATGTTTCCACATGGCTCCTCCTGGAATGATGTGAGCACGGTACATCATGGGACCTGGTAAAAAGCCTGAAGTAATGTTGCAAAAAGATGTCAAAATGTTTCACTTTTAAGAAAAATGTTCTGATTTTTTTATTCTTTTTGAGATGACAGTATTTTTACTTTTTGGAAGAAAAATATTTGCTCTTCAAATGAAATGAGTAAAGCCTATAGGGCTTTTAGGTGTGTATCTATTGCTTCGCTAGGTAAACTGTCCTGCTGGCTACTTATCTGTAACATACTCCTTTGAATTTGTCTAGCATTAGCTTGTAGCCATTGCATGAAATTACACTTTTCCTACCTTCTATATCAACCATAAAAATGTACATCAGTCTGAAAATTTTACAAGAGGAGTTTGCAAAATCAGTCATGCTACTGGTTATTATACCAGTGTTTCAAATCTTAAAGCATTTACAAGTAGCTTTTGATACAAGAAACAAAGGTAATGGCTATTTGGTGTTACCGTGAAGCTTGCCTTCATCACAAGGACTAAAAGTACAATCTTGTTACCAGCCCATGTACAAATAAAATAAAACAAATAAGCTTCAATATCTCAAGCTTGCCTCAAGCTTCACCAGGGGAGGCTTAGGTTAGATATTAGGAAAAACTTCTTCACTGAAAGGGTGGTCAGGCATTGGAACAGGCTGCCCAGGGAAGTGGTTGAATCTCCATCCCTAAAGGTGTTTAAAGAACGGATGGATGCGGTGCTTGAGGGCATGGTATAGATGGACTTGGCAGTGATGGGTTAACGGTTGGACTCGATGACCTTAAGGGTATTTTCCAACCTTGACAATCTCCAAATAAAAAACTTAACTCTGATATTCTGTTGTCCTTATGCTTTAGAACTAGAATTGGCATTGCCTGTCTAACACAGGGTTGGATTTTTTGGTGGACCAAAAGCCAGTCATTGTTCTTGATTAAGGCTTCACTCTAAGCTTGGATGCCATATGAATTTAAAGAAAGCTAATGAATATTTGTGGAACATGACTTGGCAGCTTTCCATTACTGCTAATAGGATTAGAGAGGTGATGTATTGCCCACTGGAGGTTTTGATACCTCTGAATAAAGAAGACAACCTGCAACCTACAACCTATTTGCGACCAACCCAGCCATTGCTATTTATGGTGCAACACTGGTTGATGGCACTGCTGTTTCTTTTTCACCGCTCATAACCTCCGCTACCATTTTCGCAGACTGAGCTGTACTGAGGTTAGACATCCTGCCTGTATCCAACAGTGGCTTTGCAGTATGTCAGCAGCTGCAGGAGGCAGGGAGTCAGGATCGACATTCGCTTTGCATAGAAAGGAAAAAAAAAAAATAAAATAAAAGCAAGAAGAAGAGGTGTCACAGATTTCTTAGTTACCATTTGGTAAATCAGCCCCTGCCACTTGCCCAAGAGCTTGCTTTCAAGTTGAAGAACATGTAAGCTAATGTGAGTTAGTACAGTCTGTGATGAGAAGGCTGAGTTGCATTACTTTATTGTCTGTGTTTAACAGCGTGTATTAGCTTGCCCCGGCTTATCCATCATGTAACACTTAACTGATATACTAAACAATGTGGCTGCATGTCCAATCTTTTAAAAGTTTCTCATGAAAACAGAATTTAATGAGATTTGAATAATTTTCCATCACGTTTTTTTCACTGACAATAGATGTTATGAGAAGAGACTTATACCTTTTGCTTGTCTGCGAGAAAGAGGTAAATTTAGATAGATATAGTTGATCAAGACCTTTTGAATTACATCTTTCTTGGTTAAAATAACAAAATCTAGCATATTAAAAACCTGACATTTATGAAAAAGAATGTCTTGAAGTTTTTTGACTCAAAAGCTCTTTGGAGAATATTTCAAAGTTATCAAGACATTTAATTAGAAAACTTTTTAAGGGCATTCCAAAGCATTAATTTGATTTTAATTTTAAGCTAACTAGGTAATGCTGTTTACAGGGAGAAATACTCAAATGAAAGATTTGGAAGTTATTGCAATAAACATAGGCTATTTCATATTTGACTTCACATCAGTGTGAGACTGGGAAATTTCCTTCCATTTATTCCTTATTTTTAAAAAATTATGTGAATGTGGTGATCCTAAAGTAAGCCAGAGCATTACTTCTCATACCAGAGTGTGTAATTTTCAACAGAAATGATGAGAAAATGGGTTTCCAAGGGAAACAAAACCAAAAAAACCAAACTTTGATAATTGCTATTGTTGCTTTTTCTGAAAACATTGACAACAAAAATAATTTAGAAACGTTGCAATAGTGTCATCTATATGTCTATGTTAGTGTGATTAATGCCTTTGTTCTTGCCTATGAATTCCCTGCCTGGGTTGCACATCTGCAGATATTTCACAGTGTCTCCTTTTCCTTAGCCACTGCTATGTACCACAAGAGATTCTATACTACAAAAGATGGGGAAATCACTTTTTGGCAGAGGAAGGGTGGCATGACGTCACAGTGGTCTCTTTTCTTTGGCCAAAAGATTAGATTTTAAGGGTTTAAGTACTAATGCTTTAACTTAAAGTTCTTTCCCCCTCCACAGATAGCACAAACATCTCACAAAAGTGAAGAAAAGTGTGCCACCAAGAAATGTCATCAACAGCCACCACCACGACCGCAAGTAAATGTCCGATGGGCTTTGGTTTTCTTTCTACATGCTCTTCACTGTTCTTCTGACTCCTCTGAGTGGACCGTATTTCCTTATTTTCTTACTCTGATGCACTGGAATTAAGAGAGGACATTTGAAAACATTTTCATGTAGATCAGCAGTTGGGTTTGATGTTTAAATCCCTGGCTAGCACATATCACCGGCAGTCCTTGTCCAGCTAACAGGTGGTATACATTTAGATGTAACGTAACCTAAAGAAATGAATCAGCCTGAGTTCATCACAAGCTTTTCAGTCTTGACCACGTTGAAGTACTCTGTGAAGACATGTAAAGGGAAATTCCAGAAGAGTTAACGTGCTTAACTACCTTACTAACACTACCTAAACACCAGGTAACGTGGCATGACATAAATTGACCCTTTTGGTAAGGATAGGACCCAAAAATGGGAGCAGCAACTCAATCAGCTTAACAGAATAGTTTGAAGAGGTACATAACCCATTTTCAATACCACATAGTACCAGATCAGCAAAGCAGCAGAAGTAACGTATAACCACTTAGTATTTTTAATGAAACGTTAAATGATTGTAACATAAACTGTAACAGAATGGCATAGTTTTATACTTTCTTAATTGGATGCTAGTATCCATGTCAGTATTTGCATGAAAAATGGTGTACTAAGCCAAAATATCAAGGTTTTTAAAACTCATAATCATTCTTCTGCCGATACCATCTGTCAGCTTAATCTTCACCTCCTAGAATTCAAGGAAAAGGGTGCCTTCAGGGAAAGGAAAAAAATACTGTTAGGAAAGTACAGTAAATTGAGTTTAGACCATGGACTTGAAATCCCATTTGATTAGATAGGACTTATTAGTTATTAATTGTCAAAGTTGGAAAATAATTAAGAATTACTGCTGGGGTACTGTCACACTTCCTTCCTGAAGAAGCTGTAGGGCTCCCTGGAGACGACGATGGAAAGCGACGCAAGTGCCCAGGCCGCAGAGCCAGCTGCCTGCAGAGAAGTTACAGAGGCTGGCTCTGAGCTCAGCTGAGATTCCCTCACCAGCAGCGAACGTCTGCGTACCCTCTGTGTGGCAACGGAGGGCAAGCGAAGGAGTCTGAATCGCCTGTGCAGTGTGCTTGGTTCTTCTTGAGCTTCTCATTTTTAGGGTGACACTGCATATGCATAACCTGCGTATAGCTGTTGCTTGGGACAAGCCACCTGGTACTCGTCATTCCTAGGATACACATCCTTCTTCAGTGTACCATTAGGTACCCACTAAGCAAGCCAAATCCTCAGAACAAAAAAAGAGGAGTGGAGCTGGAGAGCCCATCACCTGCTGCAGCTTATTCTGAAATTAGAACATATGTGCAAAGCAAGCACATATCTTCTCCAAGATTATCTCAAATCTCTGCAATACTGCTGGGGCTACAGGCCAATTCTTTCTTCACAAAAGTAAGAGGGTATATTTTCAAATATCTCCAACTATTAGAAACCCTTTGACATACAGCTACTTTACTAGATTGCCCTAAAAATATTCAAAAGCTACTGTTGGAATTTCAAAGACAAATGAATGCATCAGCTCTTGAATGTTTGTGTTTGTACAGCAGCTGTACCTCCACGGCTTCCACTGAGGTAACCAGAGGTAATCCCTGCCCATGGGACAGCACAGGCCAGACCTGGCTCGTCTCCATTGCCAGGGGTTGTACTGCAAGAGGAGTGAACCTACAGAGCAAAGCAGTGGGTGCTGAGGTCTGGTCCTGAGTGTCTGGGGCTTATTCTGCATTAGCTCTGGCCTGATCATGCAGCTCCCTCAGTGAGAGGAGTGCGTTGTGTGATCTCAGTGTGCATCCTCCCGCTCAGGCTTACACAGAAGGAATCTGCTTCACACACTTTGGGAGAATTTTGCAAGCAAGTCCATGCACAGAAAGTGGGAAAACTAGTAATAATTGTTTTAAAGGTGCCCACATTATTCAAATGAAATAAATACATTTCACTTCATTTTTTTTCCTTTATTTTAAACCAGTAAGCTCTGGAAAAGAAAAAAAAAAAAAAAAAAGAAAAACAAAAAACCCCAAACCAAAACAAAAAAAAAACCCAGGGCATTTTTAAATTATTTTTTTTAAACAAACAAAGAAATCAAAGTCTTTTAATGTTGAAATGCTTTAATTTTTTTCTTCTTCTTTTTTGTTTTTTTTTTTTCTTTTTCCTTCTGCCCAGGGAATACTTGTAGCTTTTCAGGCTGCTTTGAATAGCTGGTCAGAGGGAAAGGAGGAAGTAAAAACTTGATCTACTAATGGCTGCTCTGCTGCCCTGCTAACTATCTGCTGCTGACACCTTGCTCGCTTACAAATATGTGCCACAATCAATTATGGAAAAACCTAAAGCAGCACGTAAGAAGTGCGTGGCCCTTGGCGTGTGCATAGAAGGTGACATTTGCAGGACCCTCCAAGCCAGGAGCTAAGGAGCCTTTGCTTTGGTTTTCCCAGCAGTGGCGGGAGGTACGTTGGGAGGAATGTAATTCAGAGAGGACAAGGGGAGAGGGAAATGTAATTTTCATATGGAAAATTCTTATTTTGACAAAGGAAATCAAAATTGTTCTGACAAAATTTTCTTCCAGTGTCTGGAATCAATAAGCAGCTGCCAATGCCCATGACCATCTCCAGCTCCTAACAAGGCAGAAAGGATCAGACTGTATCAGAGCTCCAGCACCTGACAACTGAGCTTTTTCATTAGTTTTATTTTCATATTGTCCAAACTTAAAATTAAGCATGTGGTTAACTGAACAGGGTAGATCAGTTGGCATAAAGAAAAACACTGTTAAGGTCTAACTTGCAAAGCTGTTCCACTTAAAGTGGTCTTTTTTTGTCCCAAGACCTAGATCATATAGTTGTAAATTCTTTCTACAAAACAGCCTGCAAATTTGGGGTTTTGTAAGGTTTTTGTAGATATATGCATACATATATATACATACATATATATATATTTAATTATTTAAATGGTATTGTAATTTTTTTTTTATTCAACTGCTTCCCCACATCTTATTTTCTGAATTATTTGTCCTATGTTTGCTTATCTGTAATCCCAGAATGACTTGAAGTGATCCTACTGAGCAAGTTTCCCAGAATTAGAGTCCTCAGATCGGTGTTCTGCTAATTTAATGGCAGAAGACTGACTTTCAGAATATTAAAAAAAATAGGATCTCTATTTTACTTTCTTCTCTCTTTCTTCCTCCCCACCCTTTCACTCAATAAGTAATTACCAGATTAAAAGAGGTAGGGGAGTGTCTCGTGTTCCCTTGTAAGTAGTTTTAAAGCTCAAGTAGTTTATCCTACTTCCATTTATTAATACAAGACAGAGCCTAAAGTACACACAGACACAACACTTATATTCATTTAGCAGTGACAGGTTAACCAGGCTTTCTAAACAAAGAATATTAAACACTGTTCAATCAGTGCCATCCTCCAGTTCTTTGTTTGGTCCATTATCTGGAATCTGAATGAAGAATTAAATTCCTACGTCAGGTAATAGTCAGTCATTCTGATGCAAAAGAATTTCCATAATTATTCCTCCAAGGTGAAATTCTACCCCGTGCAGAGGACCAGACGGAGGCAGACAAACCACTTCAGCCTGATGTAAGTCTATTGAAGCCTCAAACAACACATAAGGCCCTGTGCTGCTCCTTGCAAAGAGACATTTTTTACTGCAAGACATCGTATCACCTCCCTTCCGGAGGAGTTAATTGTGGTTATACTAAAGGCCAAATTAATTTCATCATCAGCTTACAAATCAAACTTGGGTCAATAAGAACTATCTACTACTTCAAATAATAAAATCCCTTAGAAGGTGAGGAATTATTTGCCCTCCCTCTGAAGTATTTCTCCTGGGAAATGAAACGGAGAAGGGCAGAGAATGGCAACTCCATCTATTTCATACCTTCTCAGTGTCCTTTCACATGCATAAGCCTTAAAGCCAGAGCCTCTTGGCTTTCCATGTTGTTTGAAAGGTGGTTTGAAACTTTTTTTTGTGAACATGCTGCTCTTGGTTCAGTGTATCAGTGACATATTTCTCTAGAAGACATCCTAGTCTGAACTTTAACTCAGGACCTGGCAAGTAATTTAGCACTTATTTATTGAAACATGTGCATAAGCCTTAAAACCACCAGACAGTTCCAGCACAAACATCTGTCTTTTCAAAAGATAACACCCTGTCAAAATGCCCCGGAGCAGAATCTCTTCCTTTGGTTTGAAGTAGAAGCAGTAGCAGCTACAGTAGTTAGACAGCAAGTATTTTTGGAAGGATGACAGCTGGGTTGTCAGACATTAATGCTGAATTACACGATGCTTGTATGTTACAGCAGAAATGCAATAAGCAATTATTCTTACATTATCATATATAGGGCTGCCAAACTTCTGTCTGAGGGGTAAGATAAAGGACTTGGGGTCTGTACCGGTTCTATTGATGTTAGGGGGGTTCCATCAAATGTAACTGATGTTATGTCTATTTTCACTCTTGCCATGTAAAGAAGTATCAGCTTAAACATCTGTCATGGAAAAAAGATATCAACCAGTAGCATCTCCAAGGCAGAATTAGCCCCAGCAAGAGAAAAGCAGGCAAGCTAGTTACTGTAACTGCTGATGATGAGAACTTAGCTTCTTCATCAGCAGATTTAGCACATAGAGTGAAATCATATCTACTTAATCATCAATGTTGGATGTCTCCAACAAATTTAATTGTATTTCACATATGTCATTTTTACACAGCGCTATTAAAAAATTCACTGCAGTCTTCAAAGAAAGTAAGGGGTCTCTGGGTCGTATTTACTTAGATCTATTCTCATCTTGAAACAGGAAATAAAAGAACTCAAGTCAGGGAGAAGGATAAGCAGTATCCTGATACTGAGTGGCATCTTTGTCGAGGAAAAGATCCAAGCAAGCCTAGAGCTGGAGAAGAGGCAGCTGAAGTTGATATGACACAGGTCTGTGCAGTCACAAATGAAGATGTTAACAGAAAAAATTGTTCATTGTTTCTCAAAATAGAACAACTCTGGTACAGCAAATGGACTGATTAGGTAACAGATTCAAAACAATCAGGAGATAATTTCCCAACATCTAGTTAAATGTTTAGTTTACTTAAACTTGTTAGTGAAACATCTAGTCAAATTCACGGCTATGAGCCAGAAATACATTTGAGGTTTTTACCTCAGCAGCCAAACTGATGGAAGAAAAAAAAAAACAACCCAATCTGTTGAGGACTTAGAAGATATAATCTCCTCCTCAGTCCCAAAGCCTTATTCTTATATTTTTCTCAAGGTATAAACTATTGGTCACTACTGGGGAGGGGCTAAAGGCCTAGATGAGACCTGACATGGCTCTTCTCATGCTCAATATGACAAGAAATTCAACTCGCTTCAATTGTCAGGAACCCACTGAAATCAGCTGACCTATGCAGATTTATTCTGAGGACCCCTCTATATTTTTAACAAACTATCGTGGAAAAGGAAGGACCTTAGGAAAAGAAAAAAATACAAAAAGAAAAGAAAAAAAAGGGCTTTTCAAAAGTGTTTTCGTTACCTTAAGGTGTCAACTATTAGAAATTCTATTTGAAATACTTGTGTGGTTTTCCAAGTAACTACATTCAGCAGCTGCTCCATCTTGCCTCCTGGTAAAGCTCAGATAAGAAGGACAGTCTCCAGATATGACTCTGCTAAAACAAGGCAGGGGGTTAGTTTCAGTTAGAGTCCTTCTCTGAAATCATGTTTTTTAAATTCTCATCTCACACCTCTAGTTTTTTAGATTTCAACTCAGATTAAGCAGTAGCTCAGCTGGATAGGACATAAAAATAGTTACTTAGGTTAAATCCAACACAATGAAATAAATTCACAGTCAAGTCATGTTAAGAAAGATCAGTGAGTTTCCCCTTCCACTTGGGAACTGTGCAACTCGAAACTGCCCAGTCGTTTACTGTGAGAATGAAGGTCTTTGAGTACAATAGCAACTAAGCAGAAACGGTACTTAGACTGCCGACTGAACCCAAGGTTGCCGAGGCCATCTGAAGTCAGTCTTACGTGACTTTGGCATGTAAATATTAGGTAAATATGTAGCTGAAGGTCACTAAATATTGTTTCTGATGTGAAACAGGATCTGCTCCCCCCGTTTCATTTTGGAAAGACCAAAACCTATGAGATTCTGTTCCACATCCACTTTTCCAAGCTAAGAGAGAACCCTGTGCCGCAGGTGGCTATCCAGCTGCGGGGTTCAGACCACCGATCCCAACCAGCTTTGTGCCAACAGGCCCCTTCTCCAGCTGGGCACTGGCTTCAGCCTTCCTCTGGCTGACGCACTGTTACACTGCTAGTGTCAGGTGCCTAACGACAGCCAGGACACCAAGGGCACGTACACGGGGACCTTCAATGAACCTCCTTCAAAATTCCATCAGCCATACAAAGTAAACGGATATAAATACTACTTGCCAGACAGACCAATGTTTTCTGGGGTGTCTATTTTTTGGTAAGAAAAACTGACTTGCAGGGTACCTGAATTTTATTCATAGCGTCTATTCATAGCAAATAGATCTCTTCTACAATCGTAGTCACTATTTAAAAAGTCAACAAAAGGCTACAGCATTATCTGAGCTTCTCTAGCAATTTCCTCTCTCACATGCCTTACTTTCCTTTTGTTGTCCAAGGAAGTATTATTTGTATTATACTTGTATAATATTTGTATAATGTTCCACTGTGCTTTAGTTTTCCAGTTCCTTTCTCAGACGAATTAAGACTAAAAAAACCTTTTATTAAACAGATGCTATTCCTTGGTTGCCTCAGATTCTCAGTTTCAGATGTGCTGGAGTTAAAAAAAAAAAAAAATAAAATAAAATTCCTCTTCTCCCTAACTTCTGCAAAACCCTCCAGGGAGTCCTTGTCACATTTAATCTTTCTTTAGCTTGCTGGTTCTCGGGGTGTCTTCTGAATAACAGCAGTTCTGCCTATTTTGTTTGCTCTCTCCCTTCCACACGTGCAATTTAAGAAAAGTAATTGAAACTATGGCATCTCACCTTGCAGTGTCTGTGTAGTTGAACAGGCAAGTATCTAGAGATCAAATTTCTGCTTATCAGCTGCATAAATATGATCCAAAGCCTGGAGACATCAGTGAACTCTGAAGTTCACTTGCAGAGCCGGTGTTTGTGGCCCATCGCAGGAAGAGAGGTTTGAGCTGAAAATAGCATTTCCCCTCCCCAGACTGAGTAGCTTTTGCTGCAATTCGCACTTCTGGACCTACCAGTCAATACAGTAGCATCCAGGTTACTCTGAATTAGACTGGCAGGCCAGGCCAAACACAGCAGTGAGGCATCAAAGGTTTGTGCGTCTCCTGCCCAGGTTTTGCTATGACATAAACTGGGGAAGCTGCAGGAGCTCTGCCTTGCATGCTGGAGCCGCAGTGGCTGCAGTGAGGGCCTCCATCCATGCCATGGTACGTAGACTTCTAGGGCACTTGCTGTCAGAAACTTCCTCGCATTTTTTACACAACTGACCACGTTGGTTTTAGCTATGTAATTTCTTATATTTTTAAAGTAAAAGCTGATTTTTTTTGTGTGAACTTTATCTTCTAAAAATATTAAAGAAAAACAAATTACCAGTGTTAATCTCCCTCCCATAGAAATGAGACAGCAAACCAGCTGGTCAGACCTCATCAGACAAAACAGTCTTCTGTTGAAAGAAACCATCCTGCTACTTCCCAGAAAATTAAATATCTCATGAAAAACATCCCTGCATCTGGAAACACAGGTCTGAGCCATGATTCATTAAACACCTAGACTGCCTTCTACAGAGGGGAGAATCTGTTAGCCCTGGGAAAGGCTTTGAAGCTCTTTTTGGCTCTGAGGCAGCTTCTTCCCTTGAGGTTCCTCAGCGAGGAGTTTCCTAAAGCCTGCGGGCAGCCCTGCCTGCAGGCCACCTCTGCTAAGGGGGGCTGGCAGAGCTCCCCCCCAAACCCGACCCTGTGTGTGTGGCTGTGTGTGGGTGGGGGGAATTCTCACCATTTTTTTAGGGTTTAGGATTTTTACATCACAATTTTTGGATAGTGGCGTTTCCCTTGCGTTGGGAAGCCGAAAGCCGCATGCAGAAACACAACAGATTTTTTGGCCATTCTTCTGGGGCCAGCTGTGGTGTCTCAGGTCTGTGGAGCTGTGAAATCACTGGAAAGTTCTTTCAAAGTCTGTCTGAGTTGCCCAAGATTTTGGAGAGAACCTTAAAAACATGTTTACTCCTTCCATGCCATCTTGGAGCCCAATTTGGTTGTACTAACAATTTTCTAAGTTGAGGCCTTTTTGTAAAACTGCAATGCTGGGTGGAACCATTTTGGACCTTGAACTTTATCAGACAATTTGATTTCCTGGACGTCTCCATTGCTGAGCTGCTGTTGTTTCTAGCAGTGTGTGCTTACATTCTCTCCTTGTGTTTCCATTGACAGAGAGACATTTAGAATCTTAAAGCTGCTTTTTTTTTTTTTTTAAAAAAAAAAACCTAATAATTGCATGTTAGGCTCATGAAAGTCTCTTCCAGGGATTTATGCTTTAATTTCATTCTCAAAGTCTCAGTCTTATTAAGCGACAGTGATCTTGGGATATTAAAAAGTCAATTACGTGATGATTTTTACTAGTCCCATCTTTTTTCAGGACCTCACAAATTATCATTTTGTTATTACGGTCTGTGGTGGAAACCTATTCTTGGAGTGAGTGATAAGACAAGTGTTTGTCATTTTGAAGACTCTACTAAAGGTATTTTAAGGCAGTGCTTAGCAGCATAGATTAAGTGTTCTCTAATAATCTATGTGAAATGTTAAAGAAGATTTTTCCATTCAATTATAAAAATAGTCTAGGGAAATTATCGCACACTTTCAGGATTGGATGATGTTTTTATGTCTGTGCATGGAGCATTTAATTTCTGGTTATTTCTTTTGTGATAGCAGGATGTAACCCCCGTCAGTGGCTCTTTCCAAAGGCCAAGTGCCAGCGCTGAATGGCACAGACTGGTGGGTCACGGTGGCATCAGTCTCCCAAGCAGGTCTTTGGCAGCGTGAACCATCGCTTGGGAGTACGGTGGGAGGTTAGTGGTTCCCGAGGGGAAAAAAGGGATCACAGTGAAACACCAGCCAGAAAACGAGTAATTCGGGGATGGGGGTGCTCTCACGCGCCACCTCTGACTACTGCACTTCCTCCGCAGGACATTTTCTTGTGCTTTTGTCCAGCGTGTTTTGCGTTTTACTGTTTCCAGTGAAGCAGGTTTGACTGTTTCCCTTGGGAAACCATAATGAAGCAACCACATAGCATTTGCTGACAAATAGGTTTTTTTAATTTTCACTTGATTTCATCTCTCCTATTTATGCAATGCTTCATAGTTTTTTGTATTTCAGTTCTAAGTATTTCCCATGCAAACACATCCTTAAAATATCTGCTGGCTGCTTTCCCTGCCTCATGTTTTAGCCAAGTTATATCTAAACCATCTCAAATTTCTTTTTTATTTTTTTCATGTTAGTGTTTCAAATTCTATGATGTTTGGAATTTCTGTGGGGTTTGTTAACGCTGTGGTTTTTTACCTCTGTCACCACCACTGCCCTCTCTCCTGCCATCAGTGGACTTACGGCACTGTGGTGTCCAAAGGCAGCTGCTGGATCGCACCGTCAGGACTCCCACTGAGCTCCCTTTGCGGCAGTGCTGGCAGAGACAGGAGAAAAAGCTAATTTTATGGCATGGTAAGATAAAAGAGAGCAGCTGCAGCAGTGCACTGTAAGAAGCTACAGCGCTGCTCTTGCTCCCTACAACAGTTGATTGTATGCACACTTATTGTCTGGACTACCCATTTCTATTTTAGGCATTCCTCAGAATGAAGCCTCTTCTTTTTAAGAGATAATTTCTTATTACAGTTGATCTTTGATCTCCAAGTGGAGGTCCAAGCACAAGTACAATTTGCAATTATTTCTTAACAGTAGAAATTACAATGGTAGTTGTGTTGCCTTTTTTAAAGCAAGTTTTGTCTCTGCTAGTGAATATCTGCAATTTGAGCTATTGTTCCTCAGATGTAGGTGTTTGTTTTTTTTTTTTTTTTCCAATGTAGAGTTCTACATCAAGTAATTAGAGAGTTCTTTGGGTAAATAATCCTCCTTTAATGTCTTTATTCTTCCTCTTGGATCATTTATTCACTATAGATACAATAACAGAGATGAACCCCCTACAATATTTCACAGTTTTAATTGAAAATGAGGTCAAGATAACGCAGGTGGCCTTTTTCACTCTTTCTCATTCAGTTTTGGGTAGGGTTAGGGAGGGGGTGTGATGGCCAAATGACACTGCCACAGGCCACTGTTCTAATTTCCCTAAGAGCAATGAGGCCATTAGCTCACTTTTTTTTTTTTTTTTTCCCCTCTACTTGTAGGTTTGTAAAAGTGCTGGGAAGATTTCTTCTCAAGGGGGTTATGAATTTCCATTTCAGTTAAAATTTATTCAAGCAAAATGAAGATGAGTCACTTTTAAATAAAAAAAGTTGTTGTTTTGGTTGGGGGTTTTTTTTAGTTTAAAACCTCTTCACTCTCTCATTAAAAAAATATAAAGAAACCAGGTTTGCCAGCAAACAGTAGATCCACATGGGAGGTTTAGATAATATGTAACCGTTAAAAATTGTTCTAGAGTCAGAGCTTAAAATATTAAACATTTTTTATATTTTTCTTATTTTATAATGAACTCTACTAACAAATGAATTATTCTAATGAAATACCCTATAAATACCTTTACATAAATGCAGCTGACTAGATGTATTTTCTGCCTGAGGATCTACATTAGTATATGGTTTGAAATATTGCTATATTGCTTTAAGAAAGTTGAAAGCCCAGATATTATTGCTGTGCACCAGAAGCGATGGGGTACTTGAGAATATAACTGGTAAGCAGTTACTTAGATTAACGAGCAGGATGTCTGCAGTCCGCTGTGACCACTCAGACACCTGAGATACTGCACAGTGAGGATATTCAGACCAGAAAAAGTTCCAATATAGTGCTAAAAATACATAGCATTTTTGCTAATAAATGAAGCTTACAGTCATGCTCAGTGTATTCATAAACTAATTAACAAAGGAGATTAAAAGTGAGTGGGGGATGCATGACTAGAGAGATAATCAGTAAGAATGCACACAGTAAAATGAATGAGAAACTGATTAAATGGATATAAAGGGGGATTGTGAAATGGATTTTGACCTCGCAGTGTGTTGCTTGGCTATCTCTGTGCAGCGTTGCATTTACTGTGTACTACTATTTACTATGTTGAGGGCTGGAGCAGCTCTGCTGTGAGGACAGGCTGAGAGAGTTGGGCTTGTTCAGCCTGGGGCAGAGAAGGCTGCGGGGAGACCTGATTGCAGCCTTTCAGTACATAAAGGGGGCCTATAGGAAAGAGGGGGAGAATCTGTTCAGTAGGGACAGCGGTGACAGGACAAGGGGTGATGGTTTTAAACTGAAACAGGGGAGGTTTAGGCTGGATATAAGGAGGAAATTCTTTACGATGAGGGCGGTGAAGCACTGGAAGGGGTTGCCCAGAGAGGTGGTGGAGGCCCCATCCCTGGAAACATTCAAGCCCAGGTTGGACGGGGCTGTGAGCGACCTGATCTGGGTAATGGTGTCCCTGCTCACTGCAGGGGGTGGGACTATATGGGCTCTGGGGGTCCCTTCAACCCAAAACATTCTATGAGTCTATGATTCTATGATACTCTGCCTCAATAAAGGGATCTGGATGACAAACTCAGTCCTGAAACACTGCTTCGGGTTTAACTGAGTGAGCCAGCCCGTGTTTGGTCTTTTGTAATGAAGATTTGTTCCAGGGACTGCCAAGGGAAGGAGAATGAAGGGTCCAAACCCACCTTCCTAGATCAGTTCAGGCTCAATCAAGTGACCTTTCTGCCTTTGCATTTCCCTGTATCTTGATAGACAGTAGTTAATAATTTTAATTATCTGCAATCAAAACAACATGGTACCTTGATACGAACAACTTGTCAGGACAGGTAAATGCACAAGGCTTTACAAAGTTGACAGTGCCTCTCTAGGTAGCAACTGCTCTTGATGGAAGGCCCCTGAACTGCTTAAGATGTGTTTGAAATATTAAAACAGAAATGATTGTTTTGTCTTCTGGTTTGCTCCAGCTTGACCATTCGGTCATGTCAAAGTCGAAGTGTATTTGTTAATGATCAGTGCCAGCTGTGATGCTGAGCCTTTGGGGATGAAATGGGAAAGGGGGTTTAGAACTAAACTGGCATATCTTCGAGGTGTTGGGAAGAGAAAGGCAAGCAGAACCTGCCGGGGAGTGCCAATGATAATGTCCCATCGTCACTTGTCAGCGTGTCTCACTCAAAAACAGAAACATCTTCATTGACACTGAACGGATAATCCAGCCTCCATCCTTGTGCAGCAACTAATATTAATTGTCATGTCCAGTCGGACTTCAGACTATTACTGGCACCATGAAATGTGTCCAAACTTGAGGTTATTGTCCTTAATCGACCACTGATTTGTTTCATCCAACAGCTTGTGAAATGACACAATGACAGGTTTGGGATAATTAAATAAATGTATGCAAATTATTTCCCAATATTTCTCCATTCCACTATTCCAGAAGGCAGAAGAAAAATACCTTTAACAAACACATTTTCAAGGAAATTATAATTTTCTTTGTGTTATGAGTAATGCAATTTTAAGCACATACCTCCACTCTTGGATTATGTCTGCATCTTTGATGTTAGTGATCAAATATTCATTGCCTTGATTATTCAAATAATTAGACATTTTATCAGTTTCTTTGAAAAGCTCAGATGTAAAAAGGCAAATCCCTTGAAGGGATGTTCAATATTTAGTTTACTGTCAGCAGAAGAGTCATCAGGCAGGAGGATACTGTGACAGGGAAAAAAAAAAAAAAAAGTGTTTGTTGCAGAAGGTCTCACATTTTCAAAGTGAATGCTTTACAACTTTTGTAGCTACTTCTTGCTCAAAAACTGGAGGCTAGATCCTCACCGGGGGATAGTTATCACAATTCCAGTAGCTTTAAAGACAGCAGAGCCAGGCCAGCCCAGGGAGTGCTGGTCTTAGATGAAATCCCTTACACAGCTGAAGGCTCTACTCAAGCGCCCATTCTGCTTTAACTGGTGTTTAAAGACAATACCATGAGGAAACTTGGCATTTCACCCTTGCAGAAGAGGTGAAGAATAGGCATAAAAATAGAATTAAAGACCATGTATAATTAAAACTAGATACGTAAATTCCTCAGTTTCTTTATGAAAAACAAACAGTGGCACTGATGAAATTCCACCATTCTTAAGGTTATAATTTAACAGGGGCTTAAAAAGAAAAATTATATATTTAGATCTGTATTATGCTTAATTGTTTCAAGCTTTTTGACTACTGTGTAGATGTCATGGAACATTAGAATAAAATCAGCTCAATGCTCATGCATAATGTGTGAGAAATTCTTTGTTTGTTATAAATTCTACCCTTTCATATTAATTGTAATCAGCAGAGAATGCAGGCTCTAGTTGTCTTGCTAATGATAAATACAAATATAGCAACAGTATTTTTCATTCTATTTATTTATTTATTTCACCCTGGCTGTTCTCCATGCCAAGCATATCTCGAAAGAACAAACAATGGGAGCTTGCCAGTGTGCATGCATTGTAGGACGGGGGGTGGGTAGAATGTAGGTATGCTTTTCTTATTGAGAGATGAAATATAAAAGTACTTTCCATCATTACTGCTAAGGATTTTTGTTATGGCTCCATGCTCCAGATGCTTATGAAAACATGCAGAAATATATTCTCAAAAAAGACAGAAGGAGCTTGACTTAAATGTTAATTATTTTACAGTCAATCATGATAAGCATTATCTAAAAATAAAAGAGGTCAGCATGAATGCTTCATAATAAAATGCATTACACCTATGCTGACTCCTTTTCTTTTGGGTGAGCGTGTGTCACTTACAGCTGTATCACAGAAAGCCGAATAGTGACAAAAACATAACTGTAAACATATTTGCATGGTACTTCTGACCGTATTAAAGCCAGAAAGATCTGGAAATGCATTTTGGTGCCTTCTGTAATTTTATTGCTAACAGACCCACAGATTGCAGTACTGCAGGTGGAACGTGGTTGCATGTTCACGGGCACGTGAATTCATCAGGGCTGCGTGAGCAGCGGGCGATCAGCCTCGTCATGGAGGAACTTCCGAGTCCCAAGGTGGGTGGCCAGACCTGATGCCGACTGTTACTGCTTACACACTCCCCAGCTACAGATGTCAGAAAGGTCAAACCAGGAATATGTCAACACACCTGGAGCACTCAGGCCATTTAGTTTCACCATCCTGATCTACCCCTTTGCAAGAACAAATAATACAAAGAGTTAAAAGCACAATCTTTTTCTTCTTTTTTTTTCCCTAACTTAAGTGTTTGAGGTACTTTTATGATCATGCAAATAGCTAAGTGATTTCTGAAGAAAAATACATGTTTAGCCATGTTCAAGCACTACATTTTCAAGAGGCTTTTCTTTTTCCTCAATACTGGATCAGAAATAAAAAGATTGCAGTTGTTACAAAGGAGTCAAGGCGAAAGGGGACAACTGAGAGCATTAAAAGCAGGCAAGTGTTTTTATTTTCATTTTGGTTTTGTTACTCTTCAGACTAAGACATGACCTCACTATGTTCTTTCTTTCAACAATGATTTTCCATTGATACTGAAAGAATCCAGGATTTTTATGAAACTCAAACAAAATATTAAAAAATTCTTTAAGTAATATGTAAAAAATCAATTGTCTTGCAAAGGCCAAACAAGTTTGAGTGCCTGCAAAATAATGCATTGTCTCTCTCTGATGGACATTATCATTGCTGAATAGCGTAGGTTTTGCACAGATGATATTTACTGCCAGCAAAATAGAAGAAATGACTGGCTGGTGTCAAACTGGGCCATGGAGAGGAAGCACTGCATGAGAGACAGAGAAGACATGAAGTCAAAGGAACACATGGAAGTGCTCACTTGCCACAAGGCCCTGCCATTCACTCTATGATAACAAATTCAGAGCCATAAGGCAGCAGTTGTTGTCAATTCATATCACTTGCCATAAGGAACAGCAGTCATGACACCAGTTGAGTCTCTCCTCATTTATTTTCAGATGTTTGTAGCTTCTTTGTAACTGGTTCATCAGTAAGAGAGGAGACAGACTGTTAAAAAGAGATTTAGTGTATGTTACTTGAAGACGATCTGCTTAGGGTATAGAAGCAGAGCCTGTGCTGGTTGCTGCCATAGCAATCTACTAAAAGGGTTTTCTTAAGAGAGACTGTGGATATCCTATAACCAGAGAAGACCAAAGAAGAAGGAGGGGAGGCCCATTGTCTCTGAGAGCTCAAAGAAATGGAGCAAAAAAACATTTATCCTCTGCACCAACTGACAGAGGAGATGGAATTCTGCCCACACGCTCAATCTGCCAGGCAATCAAGTCAACATATCTAACACCAAGATGACCTTTCTGAATCCTTTTTTTTTTGGGGAGGGGATGAGTGATGTCTGCATAGAGTGACTTTGAAATTGAGTTAATGGCTATGCTTTTCTATTCCTTGTGTAGTCCTTAGCCACTGCAAGATTTTACACAGAAACCTACAATAGTGAATATGAGCAAGAAATAGAAACGTAGAAATATTCTGCTTGAAAGCAGCCAATTAAACATGTAACTCTTATTAATGGGGAGAAGTCAGTAAAGAAAATCCTAAGTGGAAATTCAACATATTTTTGTATTATTTTGTCTAAAGAGTTGTAACCTTCACAGTTTTCCGAATGAGCGTTTAGAAAGCTGCGTGCAGAGTTCTAGAACAGACCTTGTCCTAGAGAAACTGCTGAGCACGGCTTTTATATTGTTGTATTAATGCAATTTATTTACTGTGAAATGTTCGCATTATTGAATCCTATTTTTCTACCAGCTGGTCATACCGTGAAAAGCAAACCATCCAGCTTAAATAAATAAAACAATATCATTGCGCTGGTAAGTCAGAAGGTAGGCTATTCTGTATAATGGAAATGCAAATATGAATGCAATTGTTATTTCATGGATAAATGGAACTTACAGAAAGGTGGTGCAATGTTTTCCCCCTCTTTTGTTCATGTAATCTTTAGGTCACGTACTAATCCGTCCTTTGTTTGCCATATACCATACATTTTAGTGCACTGCTGTTATGGAAGAATGGTATTTCAAAAGGGTTTATGAACATTTCTTTTCTGATCTAGTAGCTTGGTGACCAGAGGTTGAGGTATCATCGAATTACCAAAGGTCTCCAAAAGTTATTTCATAGACACATCCTCTTTGCTGAAGAGTACTTGAGATAATAGCTGTTTTCCTGTGGGTCTCTTTTTCATGTTGGACAATATTCTCAGTACAGCGACCTTTTAGGCAGCTCTCAGCACTCCAATAAGCTGATGATCATGCTACTTACTCACTGTGCCTCTGTCTATTTTTGCACTCATTTCAAGGTTTAGGAATTATATTAATTAAAATTAAGAATAAATGCATAACCAGGAAAACTGAGGATAACTCGTTAGCTTTCCAGTAGACATTTTTGTTGCCATCTTTTTTTTTAGTATTCTAAAAGGCTGGTGCATATTTTGTTAACATTGGTTTTTTCTTTCTTTCCCGACCCCCCCATGCACACAATGAAGTTCAGAAGAGTCTAGGTGTATCAGACTCAGAGGGTTGCACAATCTAAGGTAGGTGGAAGGAGTACATACCTACCGAGGAGCAGGAGCTGAAGGCTCTGAGCTGGGCAGACTTCTGGACTGTGAAGCAATGCAGAGTGAGGTACTGAAAGTGCGTGTTTGATGGTTATCATATTAATCCTACTTTAATACTTGTAATATGTACACTGGCCTTGAAGAAAGGGACCTGTGTCCAGAACATTCCCTCCCTGCTGTTCATGACTTTGCAGCTCTCAGATGCATGGTAGACCCACCTGAATTAGCAGCTACATTTCTTGGTGTTTATCCAAAGCAACTGAAACTGTGAAACTTTTGAGGATCACCTTTCACGTTAAATCTGTTTTCTTCAGGAAATAAATTCTCACTTCAGCTTGGCCTGTGCTATATAAGTATAAAAATCAAGATGTTTTTCTGATTGAAAGGGCACACAGAGATTGCTCCAGGCTACTAATACCATGCTTGTGTGGAATAAAGAGATGACCAAGAGAGGGCTCAAAAGTGATAATACACACACAAAGAGTGCCATTTTTCCAGCACAGCAAACCTTCATCACCATTTGCTCAGGGAAATAGTGCTTTCTTTATATTTTAGTGACACTTACAACGATTCCTGCTAAAAGATGTAAAGGCAGGATTCAGTACCTGTATTAAGGCTACAGTATTTGAAAATTAGTTGATGAACTACACTAACACCATCTCAAAGATTTGCATGAGAATGGTGGAATATGTTTATTTCAATACAAAATTAATGCTGAAATGGAAGAGGAAATTCCAAACTATCTTCTAACCTAAGACAAATGTCTATGCTTTTATCGTCAACAGCTTTGAATCTGAATTTCATTTTATCTTCCAGTTCACTCTGATTCAGTTCCCCTGTAAAAGACAGAAACTTTCCATTGCTTTCAATGGGGGCTAAATGAGGTGTCATGGGCAAGGTCAAACAGGTGAGTGGGCGTTTAGCATTTACAGAATCGGGTATGAGCATTCACAACTCACTAATGGATGATATGGTAGTACATAGTACCCTATGGGAAACCTGAGCACCTGGAGAAGGATGTTCATTGGGCTATATCCTTCTTTACAGCTGGGCCTGTCTCCCCTGAGGTCATCATGACGTATTTTATATATACAGCCACATCAGCCTTATACAAACTACTGTGGATCAAGGCAGTGCACTTTGCAATGACACTACATAGGCACAACACCCAAGAAGTGGGATAAATGAGTCTGCTTTGTGTTGCAGAATGGAGCCTGAACCATTTCAGCATCCTCTTGGCCCAAGAAAAGGTCCACGTGCCTGAATGGATCATAGCTTTGAGATGGTTATTTCAAAATTCTATTTCTTCTCTATATTCTATAAAGGTATATTTCTTTAAATCGGTATGGTAGAACAAACAGTTTTATAAGGCACTTCTTCTTTCACACTTGTTAAATAATACTTTCCCAAGTTATAGGTAAAAAGGTCCTTATATCCAGGATATAAGAGCAGAAGGCAGTCCTGTCATGTGGATAATTTTTGCTTGCCTGTCTGGAACTGGTATTACAGTGCAAGATCCTCCACAGATCAAAGAAAATTACAGGGAAAGCCTGGACAGCATTCTCCAGTGCCTGCTCTGGTCCTTAGCCTTTAAATATTTCAGGCAGCACCTCTGATTCCTAATGAAAATGGACAAAGGAGAATACGGACTGAGTTTTTCAGGACAGCAGTTGCAGGAAGAGCTAGAGATGAGATTTATCAGGGCATGGAATAGGTTTCTAGTGGAAAGTTATGGCAAATTAGCCTGAATATAGTACTCAAATATATGGCAGGAAGCAATTCCAGAGAGTTATGGCAAGAAGCAAAGTAGCCTACAGGTCTTTTTCATCTGGACAGTTTGGGAATGTCTGTGATTGGTTTCTCTCACAGTACAGTCTGCAACTGGTAAGCAAGGAGTGGAAAAAAGTCAATTTTTATTTTTTTTTTTTTTTTAAAGTGTTCCCATTACTTTGTACTCTGGCCGCTAGGTCATCCAGTTCTCCTTGTACTCATTATTGTAAAGTCAAGTTGCCCACTTACTGTATAGCACTCTGGAAAAGATTTTGATTGTAGAAACAACCAACAGCATCTTGGAGGTGGTGGCAGGAAAGTAGGGGGACAAAAACAGAAGGGAAAGACCAAAACTGTTCATCTCCTCACTCCCCGCACTGCCATAAGAGCATTCAGCTCAAGAGAACATTTTCCAGGCCGTGCTCAATCTGCTGCAGTTTTAAAGTCTCGAGTGATAGGGAATATTTTCTCACTACTTGCTGGGGAGTTAGAGTGTGTCAGTTCAAACTAATAAATATCTGGTTTGATGGTGACATTTACAAGTTTCCTGCTCCACTGAGCTCAGCGTGCAAGTTAACAGCTCACATTCTAAAGTCAGTTCCTTAATTATCTTGTCTTCCCCCCAAAGATTTGTCAGGGAGCCTTCTGATGATATCCCAGATAGATGCGCTATACCAGTGAAGCACCGTTTTGACTTTGACAAGCTTTCTGGCTTCCTGAAGATGCCTTGCATGGTAGAAGGAAGTGACTCAGCAGTCGTTCCAGTGCTTGTTCCTCCCACCCTCATAAGATTTTTCCTTAAAATGCATTTGCTTGAGGGTTATTCAACTTTTCCATCACACATTCAACAGAAAGAAAGAAGAAAAATCTTCCCTCAAACAATGTTCTGTATTATTGAAGGCAGTTTGAGGGAAAGATCTCGTATCTAGGACAGGGTAGAATATAAATTAACATGGAAAGGACAAAAGGGAGTATAACACAGTGTATGGAATCCAGATTTTTTTTTCATAATGATATTCTTGCTTCTTAAATAGACCTCAGCTCTTTTCCCTTCTTCACAGATCTTCCAATGAAAATTTTTTGTTAACAGTCACAAGGCAGGGAGAGAAGAGACCAAAAGATCCTATTGCTATGTGATTTCATGTATTTTTCTCTCTCCTTCATGAAACATTATGGAGGACAAATAGATATAAATTTTACCTTGTGGAATGATACCTTCGGTATATGCAGAAATTAATTATAATTCCTTCCAAAGTAAATCCTTACCATCTCATCAAATTACTGTATTAAAAAGCATGATAAAAATACCTTTTCATGCGAGACTCTCAAATATACAAAATGTAAATTAATTCTCAGAAAATCAGCCTGAATGAATGCATTAAACCTATCCTGCAGATGGTTATACAGACACTTTGAAAGTTCTTCTTGTTCATATCCACAATCGCCCACAGTGGCACAATAATAAAATCCTCAAACCCTCCATCCTATTTGCTGCAACCATAGAACAGAAATTAGAGAGAAAACTTTGGAACAAAAATACACTGTGATTTTGTTAAAATATTTTACTCCTGAGCACCTGAAGTAAAAAAAAAAACACAAAAGCCTCAGTATGTTCGTTGACAGAATAAGTGCTTAGTAGATAAAAGATGCAGAAGGGGGCATCTATATTTGCCCTGGTAAAGCTATATAACATCTATATAATCAAGATGAGAAAATATGTACTAGTGCTAATCAACAGCACTACCAAAGTAGGTGAAAATATGCTTTCCTAGAAGATTTAATACTTTGCTCTAAAGTTAGGAAGAAATTTCAGACAGAGGTCTGTCAGTGTTTTCATTAACTTAAACGATAGAAGACTGTACTTATGTAAAACTTGCAGTGTACATTAAACTATCAAGGGTAACAGCATTCTTGAAGCCAGAATTAAGATTCCAAATGATCCTGATAAAATGGAAAGATGGCCAAGATTCAATGAGATGACATTCAAAGTGGGCAAGTGGCAATGTACTATATAGCATGACAAGAGAAGACCTGAGCCTGTCAATAGTATAGCCTTGTGGCAGAAGGGCAAATATCATCTGGCTATATGTTAACAGCAATGTCATATACAAAATGGGAGGTAATTATTATTTGGTACTTGGCACTGATGAAATCTGAGCTAGAGAACTTCATATAGGACTATCATATTTTGACAAAAAAAAACCCCAAACAATCAAAATAAAACCCAAAAAAACCCCACCACAGTGTAGGTAAACTGGCAGGAATTGAGAGGCATTAAGAACGACACCTCTGAGTAAAGACAGAATAAATTGGAGCTTTTTAAATTTTAAAAGAGAGAGACAGGCAGAAACACAGAGAGAGAGAGAGAGAGGAGAGAGAAGGAGCCCGAGCCAGGCAGAGAGACGAGGGCTGGTGCTGGAGGCAGGCACGAGCACTGCCTGCCTGTACATGGAAGTTGTTAAAATCGGTCACTGCCTTCTGTGTTCCACTACCTTCACTGAAGGAAAGAAGAGGCAATATCGCTGTGTTTTTTAAAAAGTTTACAGTTGGAAATTAGCAAATATTTTCATGGCTATTGAATCAACGGGCAGACAAAATATGAAGTGTGAATGATGGGTTAGAGGGCTCCTCTGTCCAAGAAAGGCATGTGGCAATAATGGGGTGGCTCCCTGGTGTCCATATCAGACCAGAACAAGTGAAAAGCCAAGGGAAGTCCAACACAAAATGTTATTTTTAATCTTTATTTTTTAATAAAATAATTCAATGAGATCATACAGATCTATCTTGGAAGAAACTATAAATAATTTCTGCATATACACAGAGAAGTAGAACCAAGGGAAGAGACTTTGGCCCTTTCAGCTCCCACTCACCTTAACACTGCTTCCTCCAGCACTTCCCAAGTCCAGCTGTGCTGGGAAGATGGAAGATGTCCGTGGAGCCACAGCAGCAGATCAGAGTACCCAATGGAGGTACAAATGCCTCGAGATCCCATCTCATCACTGTTCACCAAGAAAATACACACTGGGCACAATTTCTTTAACTTGAGGTAAATACAAGGTTAAACAAATATCAGTTCAGGTTAATCAAAGTATTCTGAGTCCTTTCTCACCACAAGATGATTGGGCTAACTCTGTTCTTGAGGCCTTTCCAATTATTCTGTGGTCACATAAACAGATTAACCGCATTATGTTTTTAACCTATACTCCATTAAATATTCAAAGTTGCAACTGAGAACAGACCTATCCTAAAAGACTGAAGATTGTAACGTGTTTATTTTGCTTAGAAGGCACTCAAAATGAGTTTTAAAAACAAACAAACAACAACAAATGCAAGATAAAAACTGTAACCCAGTCCTTGTTCAAGATACAGTTCTGTACCATTTTTTACTTCTGAAAAATGACATTACTCTTGTAGAGAGCAACAAGGAAGCTAAACAGTGGAACTGACATTAATCACAAATTATTCTCCACTTCAAATGTCCAAAAAATTATCTACATTATTCACCAGGTTTGACACTTGCCATAATAGTCAAACAAAGCCTATTCTTCTTTCTTTTTCACAACTCAGCCTACAAAAACCTCTCTCATTACTGCTAAGGACAAAATACAAGAATTATGATTGTATCCACCCTCCTACAATGAAAAGCTCCACACAATTCTCTCCAGCCATTCTTTCCCACACTTCTGACACACAATATAGGCTGAGAGATTTAGATGCTGAATCCCCTGTAATGCTGTTAACCGCAATAACAAAGCTGACATATTTTAAGGCATTTGCAGTCTCAGTTAATAAAGCCAAGCAGTCAGTACTAGATTTAAAAAAATGTTTGAGCTAACATTACAGGGTGGGGGTTTTTTTCATTTTTCCAAAATGTCTGATTTGTATATCTAATAGTGTCATTGACTAAAGACTGGAAAGCCTATACCCTCAGTGGTGGAAATGAAAATAGTATCCATCTTTAGATCTAAGCAAATTAAAGAACACAAATCCTATGGGCTCTCATAAATGATACTTAAGGTCAATTTTGGAGCAAAACATTAAGCACAGATCTGGTTTAGTAGTTGTCATAACCAATGAGTGCTAAGGCAGAAACCATTCAAAGGATACAGATAGCATTTAGGTATTTCAGTCTTAATGAAAAACTATGGGGCTGACAACCTAACTGCCATTCATTTGGAAATATCCCTAGCTTTTGGTAGAATTTTTGAAAAACCTCTCCTGGGTATCTCAGTGGTTTATAGTGGTTGTTTGGGCTGAGCAGCTTCGTGGTCCTTGTTAATTAATCTTTTCAAACACATCAGCTAAATGTGAAATGAGTATTCTTTGCGAGCTTGATTTTGCCCAATGCCAACTCCAAGTGAGTGGCACTCTGTTGGTTATAACACAAAAAATAAGATTGGGAAGCGCTTGCCCAGGAAAAGAAAATTCTGAAGAGAAAAGAGAAAGCCAGGAAGTGACTCTGGAAGGGATTACAGATTTTTGCCTAGGGAAATAAAATATTAGGATGTTATGGGGAGATGTTGAAGAATGAATGACTACATGGCAAAAGAGAACAAAAGCATAGGATACATTCACAGCTGCCATCTGAAATACACTGGCTTGCATTTCTGCCCAGGATAATGTCATAGTTTAACCAGAAATTAAATTGCTATCAGTTATATGCTTCTTGCATCAAGAGAGAGGTGCAAGCAGTATTTCTGCTGTACATGCTGATACTTTAGGCTATGTGTGCTATATACAGTTTATCACCAGGGCTCTGCCAGCTGCACTAAAATACAAGGTATTCAGTATATTACCTGGGAGCCTTCTGCGGGTCCTTCCTCAAATTAAGGATTTGTGTGTTATTTCAGTGCCTGACCCCAGTCTCCGGTGCAGCCTGGAGGGTGTTGCTGATGCCGGCTGCGCTTGGGTTAGTGATGACAGTTCCTGAGAGGAGTGTCTGCCCAGTTTGGATGTGGATGAAAATTTTCTACAGATTGTGTGGTGGAAATCCCTTAAAGGACTAGAATCGCCTCTCCTGAGCATTTCTTGCCTACATGTATCCCTCTTTCCTCCTCTTATTTCTATTCCCTCTGCTTTTCTGTTGTCTCCCACGGCAGGCGCAGGCTGGGAGCAAAGGATGCTGCATATTGCACTGTCTCTATTTATATGGCTCCCCAGTAACAAAAAATACATCTAAAGAATGTCATTGAAGTATCTGTCTTTCCTATCTGGGTCACTGCAGAGTAGACTTGACCATAATACAGGGGTTTCTTTACAACAATATTTTTTGGCAAAGGACATTTTAAAAAGTAAAGCAGATATTTTTTAACAAAAACACAATAATATTTTTTGCAAAAAGAAATACCCTTCTCTCCAAACACTTTTTAGGGAGCAAACTGCTTCTCAGAAGTGTCCCTGTGTTGGTCCAGTTTCTCCTGGCAGGAGGTTTTGAACAAGATACAACAATCTTGTCTCATCTCGAAGTTCTTCCTATAGAAAATATGTCACTTGGTCTTGTTAATGAATCTAATTAAGACAGAAGCTGCAGAAAGAAAGTGAGGCCAAGAAGAATTGTAAACAATTCTTTTCACACCATCTACTGGAAAAAAGATCTGCTGTTGACGTAAAGAAAGCAATAGTGCAACCAGAGTGTCAGAGAAGCTTACAGTTAGAAAAAACCCCATAGCCATAAACTTCACAGTGCATATACAGCAACAGCCTCTGCACAGACACAAGGCAAAGAAAATAAGGATATCTTCTAAATACAAATCACCCTCAGCACTGGCACTGAGACTGCCCATGCCTTACCTGAAGCAAATAGAATTGTTTTTGCTTGAATGTGCGTTCACTCAATACAAATTGTTTTCAAAGTCACCTTCTTGAACCTGGTAACTTCTGCTTGCCATTTCCACCTCTGTCCTGTGAAAGGATGGGGGAAAGACATAGCGGCTAAAGCTAATTCTGTTCTCAGCTCTGTCCAACAGCATGTGTAGACTTGACTTAACCTATTATATGGCAGTATTGGGCCCAGTGTTTGCATGGTGATTATCTTCTTGGTCAACTGGAACTTCCATGCCTTATGTCCAGGATTCTCCTTGTATGTCCACTTGTCCCATTTGGGACATCATCTCTTCAGAGAAAGTGCTGTCCTTTTTCAGTATGTGCTTTGCCATGAGACTATTCAAGTGATGAGAAGTGAGATATTGGCTGATAAATTAAGAGTTCAATTGACTGTTTCTTTTTCCTTTATTTTGTATGTTCTCCATTTTTGTGGTTTAAAAAATGTTAACACCACCCAGAGCTTGAATGCCACCCCACCGAGGAGGGAATATTAGTGAATAATGTGAATTTAGGTATTTAAGCAAAACAGCTAAAATAACACCTGTTCAGGTAAAATAATACCTGAAGGGATATTCTTCTATTCTTAGAATTACTACAGATAATTAAAGGGTTATTTGAAACAGACTGAAATACTAATTATTGCTTTAACTGAGATTCCATTTCTAGCAAACTACACTTAAAATTCCATCAAGAAAGCAAATGCAAAAGGGATCACTCGTATTACCTTCTTTGTGGGGCAGCAGTAAATTCAGCTTATGAGTGAGGTATTCAAATTAATACAAAATGAACTATTACATTTACCCGGAGAAAGTTTCTTGTCTTTTCTGAAGCTCAAAGAAATTTTCTTGTCTTTTCTGGAGCTCAAAGAAATCAGGAAGAGGGAAGAGGGGGGGGGGAGAGGGGTGGCAGGGGGCGGAAATTTATTACAGCTCAAATTTGAGGCACTAATTTATAAGAATTTTCTGTCTACTCAAGGTAGAAACTCAACACAAATAAATAAATAAATACCAACAAAAAAATCTGACACAGGCTGCATTCACTGAACTAAATCATCCCTCATGCTTTAATCAATTTAAGGAGCAAACTAGTTTACTTTCTAACCTAAAGATCTAAAGAGGACCACCTGTAGGGTAAGGAATGCAGGAGACATTTTGGCAATTCCCTCCATGAGTTGGTACCCAAATATTTTTGCCTTGAACAACAAAGGACTGGAAAGAGAGAGAGTTCATGGAAATAATTACAGAACATTGCAGCTACCCGCTCTTTCAATACCACTTTAACCTGCACCCTGCAGGATTCCTGTCTACTTAAGACCTCTGAGGAGCTAGATTACTCTTGTCAGCAGGAGTTAAAGACACTTAAGAACAAGAACAGAAAATCACAACCTTTGTGAGCCAGTCTCGTCTGCCTGTCAACCAAGATTTGCCCAGATCTTGTGGCCTAAAGACTCAGTGCAGGACCTCCTAGCATGGAAACTAATGCCAAGAAAATAGAAATCCTTCCTAACAGTATCCTAGGGCCATGCTCCCTAGCAATCTTTACCCTTATTGAACTAGATTTTACTAGGGGAGTTTTGCTCCCCAACTCACCTACTCCAGCTCAGATGAGAACTCAGGAGATTTGGGAAGAGCAGCAGGCTGTCCTGTACCCCACAGACTGTTGTGTTTTCTCTGTATCATGGCTGCAGAGTGCAGGTCACTGTTCAAGACACTTTCTGTGCAGCTCCTCAGGCTAAATTCCTCCCCAAACTTTCACCATTTTCTTCCTCTTGCTCCTATTCTTTCACCGTTTCTTGATGTCTGCCTTGCTTCTGGCTTTGTGGGAGACACGCACCAGTCACCTCTTGGTGGCTTCCTGGGGATAGATCTCACCGGCTTTTAATTTTGTCTTTTGAAGTACACACCATGCTTTTATAAAAACTCAGACCAGCCAGTGCTTTGGGAGCTATCTCAACTCAGGTAACCAAGGAGCTGCAGAGCTCACTGGATAGACACTGGCATGGGCCTCCTAAGACCTTGCTTCTGCTTCTGTTTCCAGCCCAGGCACATTCAGCAGCTGTGGATAAGTCCTTTCGCCTCTCTATTTATGGACTCTTTGCATAGTTGGCATTTATTTTCAAGGCTTTTTTAGATTAAGAGCATTTATTCCCATGTGCTTGTATAGAGCCTGATATAATGTGGCCCTGATTTCAATTGAGTTTACTGAAGTATGAAGAAATAACTAGAGGGGTGCTACATTTCAGAGAGGCGGATAAAGGCTGAAATCAGTGGTACAACCGCCAATTCTTATTACTGCCAATACACTTGTTTCTTAACTAGTTATTTCTTTAAGATATAGACAAAATTATCTCCTATTGTAGTGCATAGAAGAAACCTAGAAAATAAATCCAACCTTTTAAAACCAGAGAAAGTGTGTGGTATAAAAGAAAGAAGTGGTATATGTTGAGACAAGGAACCAAATTCATGTGCTTATTCTAATAAGAGCACAATGACGTGCTTCCAGGTTTAGAGATTATTTACTTTCTGAAATATTTTTTAGAGAGTGTATTGTGGTCATATTCACAATTGGCCTCAGAGAAGGGCATGGACTTGGAGCTTGTTCAGAGTAATTTAATCAATTTTATACAAAAAAGCAACAGCCAACCATTATGGCCCAAGTCAATACTAAAATGATTTCCCAAAACTCATTTCAAAGTCACTTCCAGGAAAAAACTGGTAGCTTCAAAACTCTGAAGCTCAACTACAAATTTAATTTTCTTTAAGGTCTGTAATTGAGCTCTTTTAATAAAAAAATATGGTGTACTGCCATTTCCTTTAAATAAAATATTGTGCATTGAGTGGCATATCATTGTGTTCCTGCTAACTCCTTATTTTTCAACGTGAACAAATATATTTTTTAAGGTTACCACCTCATAGTGACTAGAAATATAAATGCAGCTCATTTTGTTACAAGAAAAATAAACACATGGCATAAATTTAATCTGCCTGCCTATCTACCAGATGGAGAAAAGAACAGGGCCAAGTCACTGATGGAGTAACTGTTTAAGCACATCAGCTTGTTGTTGACTTACTTACAAATACAAACAAGTCCACTTGCGCCTTTGGGAACTCACCATGTTTGCTCTCAACGTCTGGAAGTGCATGGCAGTTAATACTTTACTCACAGATTAGACAGATACATGATACGATCATGAGATAATGAGGAAATAACATCTTTATTACTACTGGCTCATCTGGATATTTGTATCATAACTATACTTGAGAGCGAAACTGTGCCATTTCATGCATCAAGTCTACCTCTGATTAATTTGAAAAGTCTCATGCTTTGATGAACTCCTGTTACAAGTACTATAAAAATATCATAAGTAATTCATAGTAATTCCAGAGACAACATCACTCACTTCAGCAAGATGTTTATTCAGGGACAATCTTGACACTGCCTTCACAGGATAAGGATTTGGTCAATGTCAAAAGGGGTATCAGAGTTTAGCTCATTTTTGGATACTTTGGTTCCTGTTTAAATCAATTCAATTATTCTGTGGGACAAAAGGATACTCAGAGGAGCAAAGAATGGTAAGCGTTTGTCTCAGAATATCCAATGTTAGCTATGGAGTGGGGAGGGGGTATCGCTCCTGTAGCACTGATGACTTGTTTAAATATTGCATGTAAAAAAGGCAAATTCTACCCTTCCAAAAAAGCAGTGTGACGCCCTGTCTTGTTGTTTGTGTCACTGTTGTCATTGACATGATCTACCTAAACAACCCTCACATGTTCTACAAATCAGATAAATTGGTCTCAGGGGGAATACTAGGGAACAAGAAGAGGAGAGAGATGTGCTGGAGTGAACAGGTGGGATCATAAAACAAAAAACCCCACACATTTTCTCCAGGACTGCAGAAATGCCAGTTTCTGCCTACCATTAGATGAGTCCAGGAACTTTCTGCATATTTTAAAATTCTTCAGTTTAATTGTGAATTTTGCCTGCCACTTCTCTTTTTTTTTTTTTTTTTTTTTTTGTGGGAGATGTAAGGAGAGAAAAGTGAGAGGGAGGATAGAAACAAAGGTAAAAGGAGATAAAGCTTCAATGAGCCATTAAAGATATTACTAATACAGGAGGAAGATTACTATAAATTCGACACATATCTTTAACTCTAGGGGATTTAAACTCTTTTGATGAAGAGTTTTCTTAATGTTTCTGGTGTACCTTTAGAAAAAAAAAAAAAATCCTATGGAAATATCAATGTAAATACAATACCAAAAATAGTCTGCAAATTTCAAAGAAAAATTACCTTTAAAAGTATGTACCCAAGTACCGGGTAGATTTCCTATTGCATAGTCTTTTAATAAGGATTGGATGGCTTTCTGAAAAAAGCCCCGGTAATTCACGCAGAAATTAGAGGGCTGATGCGGCAGCCACTGGGTGAGGTGATGTAGTCTTTGCTATGCAGACAGTAGGACTAGATTATCATAATGGTTGCTTCTGGCCTAAAATCTATGAGCCTATGAATCATGGTAATGATACTGCTGCCAAGTCAATTAGCAGCATGTATTCCAGGAGAAAGAATTAATTATCATACATTCACCTTCTGCCTTGACACCTGTGGAACTTTCTGTTGGGTCATTTACCTCTGCCGGATTCTTTGAGTATTTCACCCAAATCACTTCAGCTCTGGCCTCTGGATTCAGAAACCTGTAGAAAGTAAGCCTTTGACTGTCTTGAAGTTCTCAGCTTGGTTAATGTTGCTGGCAATAGACACAGAGTATCTAAGGATTAGTCACAGACTTTTCCCTCCCATAGCTACGGATATGTGGGACAGGAGGTTAACGGAATCTATACAGATCAATTTTTCAGGAGATCACAGGGAAGACTGAAAACCTGGTGTGATAAAATACATGTGTGTATGTCTGTGTGTGTATATATCAATGTCTGTAATACATGAAAATTTGAGAAGACAAGAGATTACACATGAAGATGAAAATGTTTGTGTTTGCCTACAAATAGGATTAGGGGAGGCTATTATTCTAACATTTAGGAATCTAGAACAATTTAAACACTTGCCTACTTTCAGTAGTTTCTGACATGCATTCAAATAACTATGGAGTAGAAAGTAACCACATTTTAACTGTCCCATTTCATAAACTCAGTCTCTGATTGACTTGAAAAGTCTCGGGTACCAGTTTTGATGACCCTTACAAAATATATCAGACAATATTGGATCATCAAGTGCAGCGGGTCTATGAATGAGTAGTATCAGTTCTGTGTCTCAAGTCAGCAGCTCGACAGTCTTGCCTGGACCTCTGAGACACCTCTCAGTTTCCTACTCCAGCCTCCAAAAAGTTTCTCATTCTCCAGTGCTCCAAAGCCCGTGCTTTTGATGAAGTCAGGAAAAAACAAATTTTTATGACTTTTACCACTTATGGGGCAACCACTTTTTTTTTTTTTTTTTTTTTTTTTTTTTTTTCCCCAAAGAACTGCTCTTTCAAAGTAGCATTTTTTTTTTGGTTCTTAATGGATTTTGCACAAAGATCCCTATGGTGAACTCAAGCAAAGTTAGGAGCAAGGAGGACATGCAAGGGTTCTGGCCCCTCTCAGATTCAATAAATGGATCTATAACAGATGGTTAATTACAAAGATAACTATTAACCAATCTTAGTAACACTTAGCTCTTCCAAAAATGCCATGAAGAGGTATTCTGGCACACTGTGTTCCAGCACTGCAACAGAAGTGAGACAGACATACTCTGCCCTAGGCTGGTGCAGAGATTGAAAACCCAGAATATCTGTTGTCCTGATGGCTTATTTTAATTGTCTCTAACTGTGACCCTTTATCAACCATGGAGCTTTATTCAAGACCAGCAAGGGCTGAATAATAGGATTTTCTTGGCAGGTTACCTTTCTTACTCTGCCAATTAATCCAGCAGAAGAAAAAAGCCACTGATCTCCTGTGAGACGAAACACCAAAGAGATCAAAGACTGGATTCGCTCTCCCAGTGCTCCTGCCAGTGACTACATGTGATGTATGCTTGGGCACACTGCTCAGGCACCATACAGTTGAAGTGGCCACATCATCAGGATTTTGATTAATCTGGAAGCTCAGCATGAACTACTGAAATACTGGACATTCATAAATATGGAACAGATGCCCAACATCATCAAATTTAGCCTGATAAAATTTCTAGCTGAAGAAAGGGAACTTGTATGGTAATGGCAGATGATAATCTTAAACGTGCGTGCTCTGATGGACAGGCCAGTGCAATGCTTTTTCCTGTGCTCTCTGGCCAATTAGCCTTAAACTCTTTTCTGCAGTGCCCTGTTTCCCACAAGATTGTTTGCCCTCTCCTCCCACAACATCTAAGATTTAGATACTGTTTACAGGGAGTGAAATATGGGTTAACACCCTCTTAGGCAGATAAGAATATTGACTGTGGACTACAAACTTCCTGGAGGAGCAGATCAGCCTTCGGATAACTGCAGAGAAGGTGCAATGCCACACACCACGGTGCTATGAGCAGAGGGCTGCCTGGGGCTCTGTGGCTGTATTACATCGACGGGGTCATTCATGTCTCCCCGATGGCTCTCTTCTGGGTGGCTCATAGCTCCTTTAGACTCCCAAGTAAATCCACACTTCAGCTGGTGACCCCTGCATCATGAAGACTTGGGGTTTTTTTGAAGGAGCCAAGGCTCTTTGACAGTAAAGGCACAGATGCTTATTCTCCATGTTCCTGAGCTCTCCAACCAGGGACAGACATACGTGTCACCTTTCAGCCCTGCACCTGAGAAATAGGATTCCTGCTCTTTGACACCAAGAGGCTGGTCATTTAGCATGCTAGCTGCCCCAGGTAGCAAATCTCAGCCATTCAATTTGTCCGTCTCACTGCACAGGGATGCCCATGCCCTAATATAGTTTTATATTCATTCCTGGCAGCTGAGCTCAAAAAGACGGGAGCTGCAGTGAATAAACCAGTCACCGGCTCTGACTGAGCCCGATAGGCAAGAAGAGGAGCTGTGCTTTGAATTCTCCATTGTTGATCTTCAGCTAATGTAAATCAACTTGATTCTGCTGGCATCGGTGGAAATGAGCTGACTCATGCCATTTATAGTTTCTTCTTGTTTATTTACTGCATCTTAATGACTGCCAGGCACAAAAACACCTGACTGAGGACATTAGACACAAAGGCTTTATACACTTAATGTTTTGTTTGGTTAAAGACTAACAAAGAAGACGACTTCAACTTCTTATGAGAAAGCTAGGCCTCTGAACACTTAGCACTAATAAGGTGCTTTTCAATTTCTAAGTGCTTTACAAACATTAATTAATTATTCCTTTCAACAACACTTGGTTATTTTCTGTTACTAGAGTGCATGTTTACCAAGTTAGCTCCGTTCGTGCACAGCACGTTGTTGGCAGCAGGCAGGAGCATAAATTGATCTATAACCACATGCTGTAATTTGCAGCAGATTTGCTTCACCAAACACCATCAGTACAGCTACAGAGGCAGCTCGGAGGAGTGACCACTCCTCCCCGAGTCCTATGGTGGTGATAACCTTTACCTTCCCTGCTACACTGAGCGGAAACATAAAACCTGTTTGCTGTACAATTCAGCTAATTCCACAGAAACATATGTCAAACAGGAGCTTCCAGCTTGACACAGCAGCAAAAGGTAGTAACAAATTTTGTTATGATGTGTCACACCAAAATACCCGTTACAGTACAGAAGTGACACAGAGAATAGGTAGATACCTAATAAAACATGAGTGAGGTTGTCACCCTGAGACAGTAGAATTTTCTGCATGCAACAGCTATTAAAGGCACAAAATACTCCTGGCCTGTATCAGGAAGTTGCCAATGACTCAAAAAAAAAAAAAAAAAAAAAAAACTCAAGGATGAATAAATGGCAACGGACTTGCAATTCACATCCGTCTGCCCTGAAAAAAACCCACAACCCAACCAACCAGCCAAAAAACCTCATCCTAAAATAGTCAAGAGCTGAGTGGGGAGTAAGATGTCCAGAAGACAGGAGCTTGAGCCTCACACCCCTGCTCTGTTCAAGTCACACCAAAGACTTGAACCTGTTCTTGGCTTTCTAGAAGAGTAGCACTAGCAACTAAGTTATTTTAACATACCTGTCTCTCTCTCTCCCCCCCCCTTACATCAGTTCTTTATTTTAACATCCCTGTCTCTCTCTCTCCCCCCCCCTTACATCACATGCTAAAGGAGAGGAGTGCTTTCTGGCAGAAGTTTTGTCTGGACTAAGGCTTTTCCACTGGAAATATTTCAGTGAACTGTGGCAGAAAACAGGAACTATTGCCATAGACAAGATAATACCTCTGCAATTTAAAATAGGGTTTGGAGAAGTGTTAAGCTATCACTTTTTAATTAGAGCTGCCCAAAATTTTTACAGGAAACAGATTTATGGCATAAAATGCTGGAAATTATCAAGCATCATCCCCCACTGGTGAGGCCGTACCTTGAATACCGTGCTCAGTTTTGGGCCCCTCACTCCAAGAAAAATATTGAGATGCTGGAGCATGTCCAGAGATGGGCAATGGAGCTGGGGAAGGGTCTGGCGCACAAGTGCTGTGAGGGGCGGCCGAGGGAGCTGGGGCTGTTCAGCCTGGTGAGAAGGGGCTGAGGGGAGACCTTCTCGCTCTCTGCAGCTGCCTGAGAGGAGGTTGGAGCCAGGTGGAGGTTGGTCTCTTCTCCCAAGTAGCAGGCGATAGGAAAAGAGGAAATGGCCTCAAGTTGCTCCAGGGGAGGTTTCAATTGGTTATCAGGAAAAATTTCTTTGCCAAAAAGGTTATCAAGCACTGGAACAGGCTGCCCAGGGAAGTAGTGGAGTCGTCATCCCTGGAGGGATTTAAAAGACGTGTAGGTGTGATGCTCAGGGACATGGTTGAGTGGTGGGCTTGGCTTGTATTGGTTAATGGTTGGATTCAATGATCCTAAAATTCTCTTCCAACCTAAACAATTGTATGATTCTAAGCTGACCATAACCATCATCAGAAACTGGGAATGGCCCTTGCTGTATCTCCTACCAACCTCCTGGGCAGGCAATGCCACTTGGGGGGCCCAGGCCCTGATTAACAAGGGGCTGGTGCAGTGCAGGTGTGCAGCTGAATATTGGATGTACTTAAATCTAGTTTCATTCAGTGCTCAGAGCACTGCTCTACACTGCCTACTGCCAGCACTAAGGTGGCTCCAACTGTTTCTTTTAATTTTCTTCAAGCTTTCTTCGCTCTGGTCATCTTTGGTCGATGTAACCTAACTGGCATCAATGACACGCCTCAGTGTCACATACATAACATGAATTAAAATTGCAGAATCAAGAACTACATCTTTCAGCATCAGTAACCTCAATCCCAGGAGCAATAAGGAACACCAAACTTTAATGCTCCAGACGTGCAGTCTAATTAATTAGCTATTGTTCACCTTGTTCGTATTTAAAACGTTTTCTCGGCAGGTAGAGCTGCACTGGCACACACTGGAAATGTGGCATGGAAAGCAGCTAGATTGCCAAATACATCTTATTGTAGATCTCTGAACAGGAAGAAAATGTATTTGCAAATAGAGTCTTTTGCCTGTATAACTGCGTCTATAGCTGGGCTTTTGTCAACACAGCTATTTTCTCACAGTCCTACTCACTAAAGCTTTCTAATGTATGAAAGGCCTGAGATTGGTTACTGAGCATTATCATCTACATGGGTGTTGACAGTTTCCAGCATCTCTCCTGAAAGAATCTCACTACATGTAATATACAAGTATTTACTGGAATCAGGTAGACAAAACTCAGTCTATTTTCAGTCTGAATAGTTTAAACCATGCTCTGGGTCTTTTTGATGGTTTGTTTGGGAAGAAAACAAAAACCTCTCCTGCTGATGAGTTCTAATTTGCCTCCATCTATGCTTGGTACAAAGAAGTGGTGAGGTAATCATATATACTTCTGTCATCTGCTCTGCAAATATTCCGAGCTTTCATTTGAGAAAATGGCACATTGCACAGTGATGCAAACAAAAGATTTGAGATTATATTCATTCATTCCAAACCAAACAGAATAGTAATTTCTTTTCTGAAGTGTTGAGAAACAAGAAAGTCTTTTTACTTAATGAAATATGAACATTTCTAGCCATAGAAATAAAGTCCAATTTTAATCTTAGAGTAGAATTTTCAGCTTCTGATATATAGTTCTGTCCCTACATCAGATTTTGGGAAGTTGCATGCAACTACCATTTTTCTGCATGTTAACATTCAGTGCAGAAAACAAATTAAACCATATGTTGTATTCTAGATGATACCTTTTCATTGCTTATATACATATATTTTTTTTTTTAAATTAAATACACTGTAAAATATTTATATGCTAAAAGCACAATAATTGCAGCAATACCACATGTGATTTCAGGATAAATGTAATACTATCCCAGAAGCATGCTAAGTAGTTGTTTGCAGCAAATATATTGAGAGTTACACAAAATATACCAACCAGTAATGTCAAGAAGCCATTATAATATCCTTCCTGCAGAGGAAGGGACATACCAGTGTAGTGGTTCATCTCTTCCCATAACCAATCTCTATTGCTAGCCAGAACCAGATCTTCTACAGGAAGACGGAAAAACTGCATGAAAAAAAGTGGAATTAAATGGCTGTAGTTAAAATGCCTTCCCAATATTCATCAGGAAAATATTAGGCTCATGCTGTGAAAAACGAGGGAGTTTCATTTCTTTCTGAAACTGGAATTAACAGCCCCTGGTCCACAAATTCATTCTAAATAATTCACCTATGGATGTTCTCTTTATTCAAAACAGTTTTAGAATTTTTGCTATGTTTTTGGTCCTTGTTACATTCCTGGCAATAAAAAATACAAACTAATTAAACATAGAAGAAATTACTTTTTCCACCTTTTAAATTCACTGAATATTACCTACCACCATGTGAGAAATGCAGCCAATTAATACAGTCTTCATAGTAATAACTTGAACAAAAGCATCCAAACCTAATAGTAATTTTCAAAAATGTAGACCTATGATTTACTCATACCATGGAATAGTGTTTTGGCTTTTTTTTTTTTTTTTTTTTTTACTTCTGTAGGAACCAAAAGAGAACTAGCACTTACCTTTTATAAATTTGTAGGAGAACAGAGCAGGAAAGAGGAAAATATGAAACATGTTCCCTCTTGCACTTCTCCGAATGAGGGTGTTGGATGTGTTTGCAGCGTAACTAGTTGCAGACGATTGGCACCAAGCCCCGACAAGCTCCCTCTCTAATAAAGTGTGTTTCTCTCAATACCAAAATGTAATCGGCAGAACTTGCTTGATACATTCTAAACGTAAAACATGTTAAATATCCTAGACATTGAATATGTGAAAAGGATCCTTATTCACAGACTCTTAATCGAAGCTTCATTTCATGTCATTATTTGTTTGGTTTTACATGTTTCCTGCTTGCTTGAATGAAAATGTCTGGTGTTGGAAATTGTCACAGCTAGCTCAGAGAAGCCAGGCAAGGAGTTGTTCAGAAATTCCCAGCCATAACAGTTGTTTTGTTTTGTTTTGTTTTTTTCTTTTGGAAAATTCTGCACTCTTTGCTAGGTTGTAAATTATTGATTTATTTGGTGATTTACTTTGCAGCAAATTGAAGTTATATGCAAGCTAAATACAGCTTCACTTAAGCTAATTATGATGATAGGGACTATAAAGATTCAGAAATAGGTAATTGTATTTGTTTGACATGTAAACTATAAGCCAAAAATATACCCCTCTTCCACAACATATGCTGTCTATACACAGTGAATGCAACTTAAAACACATTTATTTCATTAACAGTTGCAACTTCTCTGCATATGAACGCTTTAAAAACCTATGAAGCAATGACATGGAAATATTTAAGGCTCTCCTGGTTTGCCTGTGAGGAGACATCACCCTCATGTTGATGCTTGGGCCACAGAGGGTCTAAGCCAGTAAGCGGGGATAGGGACACCATGACCGCCCCACATTTTTTTTACTTAAAGTCAAAATTAGTAGTTGCCATGTGAAACATTGACCACATTATCTTTCTTTTCCTGTACTTGTTGGGGCCACAGATGTTCCTCACAAAAATAGATTTTGAAAGTTCAAGCATCTGGGTGGACTACCTGGAAGCCTGGCACCGAGCTGGTAACGGTACGGAGCGTGGACTGCAGCACGTGGAGATCTCGCCTGTGCCTGGCTGGAGGCAGAGCTCAATTCCTGGAGTTTCAGGTCCGCTGTCATGGCTGTCCCAGAGAGAAAGGCGTCTGGCTTTTCGTGTGGATTTCCTCGAGATGAAAATATGCCACTGCAGATTTCTCTGTGAGAATCAAACATCGAGTGATTGCATCTGGAGTGGGATGCAGATGATCTGAACAGAAGCCAAAGTTCTGTCACAGATGCACAACAGATTTTGGCATGTTGGCTACTGATGTTGATGTATTCCGGCTGACTTTTAAGCTAACTAGGCAGGATACCTATATCAGCATAAATCTGAAAGTACCTGGGTGGAATTCCCAACCCACAGCTTTCCGTAATTTTTCTGTGCTTTTAAATCTATGCTGCTGTAGGTATTCTACCTGGTTAGCTTCAAAGTTCGCACCAGGAGCCAGCGTGCCATCGCCTGTGCTGCAGGACAGATGATATTCTGGAGCGCATCTCTACACAAGGGCATGGGGAAGGACTGGGATTCCTGTTCGCAAAAGCAAGAACCACAGGATACATGATGTCACGTTCCCATACTCTGGACCAGCCTTGAGATCCCAGAGCCTGCAACCATAAGCAACCAGCGCTCTCAAGGCTTTTGGGCTCTCTCTTGTGAAACTGAGCACCCAAAAGCCGCGACTCCAATCAGAAAAGAGATTCTTTCCACCCCAAGCCCTTGCCTAGCAAAATCAGTATTCCGGTCAGCTCCACCACTAGAAAAAGCAGCTGCAGTATGCAGGGGAGGATATTTCGTTTTCCCAGCTCCATGTGCTAGTGTTTCACAAATGAAATTTTCTCTGACTTTCAGGCTATATGAAATCTTGAAATTAAAATGAAATGTAATTGTCAATGAATGGAAAGCATTACTTTTTGGCCAGCTCTATTTGTACATATAAAATATCCTAGACTTCTCAGTCTCTTTCATGCCATCTCAAATTATTTTCCTTTATTTATTTTTTTTTTTTTTTATTGAGATCTCCAAAGCCAGATGCTTAGGGGTTTTCAGTGCCCAAATTCCCACACATTATTTCATTTGACACTCGGATCCCTTGAGCAGCACTGAAAAATTATTAAGCCTTAATATCTGTGCAAGAATTCCAAACAATAGCTACAACGAAGAAACTGGTCCTGGCACTAAAAACCAATGAATATGTAAGACAAATTGTATCTGGAGAGAGTAAACACATTAAAACAGGTTACCAGTAGTGTCTTTCAAAAGATATACAATGTAAGCCGCATACTCTTCAATAGCTCAAGGGGCTTATAGTCAATAAATTTAACAGGCTGCAACCAAAAAATTCAAAGCTAAAGTACAGTATGTAAATGGAAGCTAGAGCTACTCTTCAACCTTAGGACAGAGTTAATAGAGGAGAAATGACAAAATACATAAAAAGGAATACACAGGATTTGACAGAGTATGTTTTTTCTTTTAACTTCAAGGCAAACTACCAGACTATTTTGGTTTACAGATAAATCAAACAAAGAACTTTTATCAGTTTGCGTAAAAGTCTCATTTTCAGCACTGGAAAGATTAAACTTCAGAGCCTTATTCTGTGTGTGCATGTGAGGGATTAGAAGGGAAGAAGTGTAAATAATTACCTTGTTGAAGAGAGATTAGCTTCAATGATTATATGGTAGTTATATATATAGTTTTATTTTCTGCACTTATGAATTAAGATATCCATTAACAGTTTCTGTAAAAGTAGTAAAGCTCACAGATATTTGCTATAATAGGGTAATGACAGTAGCAGTATCTGACAGCCCCATTGCTGCCTCTTGACATTATTCATGGTATTCTGATGTTCAGTCTGGGGAGTCGGACCCTTAGCCTTGTAGTGTCTCAGTGCTTATGTGACAAAAAAATAAAGTTTCCTTTAGGAATTCCCTGACAAAAAAAAAAATGTACTGGGAACTATACATGTGGGGTCATCAAGACCCTGGTGTTGGGTATGACAGGCCTAGTTTCTGCTCTGACTAAATGGTAACACCATGGGTTGAAAACTCCTGCTCTGAGAAAGGCAGAACAGTAAACGGTGTGGAGGCTCTTGCAGCCCAGGTCAGTATCTAAATATGGAATACAACAGGCAGAAACCTCCTTTCTGAGTGAATGGCTCAGTGTTTCTCAACACACTGGCTAGCTTATCATTCCCAAGCAAGATAAAATAAATCTGCCAGAAATTTTTAGCTACTTGTCTCTGTGTCTATAAAATGGTAGGAAACCAAAAATTTCTGTTTATTTTGGTGATACAATTTTAAAGTTTGCAAGTATACTGGTAGTTGCATACCGTGCAGGACAGTGAAGGAAGAGGCTCACTTTGTTTACTTGCTACTTACACAGAGTAATCTCTATGGCAAAGTAACTGGATAAAAGACTAAAGACAATTTGGTTCATGACAGAAACATTCCCCTGGGAGGGACAGCACGGCACAAACTCATGTAGTTTGTTTAGGACAGTCCCAGCTTACACTGGTTGGGTTCTCCACACAAAGCAAAGTGCAGTCTTTTGTGTAGCATATGTCCTGGCAAAGAAATCAGGGGTTTATAGCAGCCTATAAAAATTATGTTGTACTAGCACAATTGGTTAATGTTTAATTATATTCAATGGAGAATTATTTAAAAGTCCTAGGTTCTAACTTCCTAAATCGTTTCTACTAAAGATGCAGTATGTTAAGATTTTTCTTGAACAATAGTATCTATTGTCTATTAAGCTGTGTGAAATAGGGCCTGGATTTCTGCTCTCATTTCATGACAATGGAAAGTGAGATAAGTAGATAGGAAAGAGATTTGTACTGTGGATCTGGTGGGGTTTTTTTCAAAAATATAGCATATCTGGTTTTAGACAGGTCTTTGAAAGGAGATCATCAAAATTGGTCGTTACATCTTCAAAAACACTGTTAATCGTAATGATGGGTATTTATACTCTCAGTATGCCGTTTCTTAGACTGTGTCTGTACAGCAGTGTGTGTCTGCGGTGCAACGGGGATGTAGCCAAACAATATGTAAACCAGTCACATTGGGCAACGGCAGCAGCCTGTCTTCAGAAGCACAGAGCAGAGTTCAAGCTACAAAATACATTCGGAAAGCTGAAAAAAATAAGGAGGTTTACCATTGCTGCTCTAGCTGGTTTAAAGCCTAAGCTGTGTTTACACTGAAGTTTCGTAATGGTGGAGATGATACAAAAATCTGATCCTCAGCCTGAGCACATGACTGTGTACTCTAGTAATTGGCAAAAAATAGGTTGTCTACCCTTGATCAAGGGAGAGGTGCTTGGACATGCAGAGGGTATGACAGATGAGCTCTTGATATAGAAAAGCATTAGTAACTACCCACTCAGGAAAGGTAACAGGCTAATCAGAAAGTCCAATGAAAATAGAAATCTTTCAACGGACATAAAAACAATCCCTTTCATGCACTTCAGCTGAGAAAACTTTATCTCACATAGGTAATGAAAAATATACATCCACTATAATAAATGCGTATCTGCATATGGCTAGCAATTCACTTTTTCTTGTAATTACCTTTTCTCCCATTTAATTCTCCTCATCATTTTGACACAGCCATCCCATGGACAGTTTCCTGAAGACAATCTTCTCTAAAGGGAAAAGAAAACAAAAGGTTTCTGAGCACTATATTTGCCATACCGTGCCCAGGTGACTTCACCCACCATCTAACTGCACTGGCTGATTTTAGCAGGAAAAGGCAAAAGGCAAATATACTCTGTGTATCCACAAACTGGGAGAGAGACAGTGGGCTGTTGCACTTTCAGACTGCATAAAAAAATGAAAGATTAAATGTTTTTGCTTTTCTTTACTGTTGCTTAAAAATCTTTGTGGAAACACTTGTTTTCCTTTTAGCGCACTTTTCCAAAGTTTTATTTTCCAATGGGTTTGGGCCTGCAAGAGCTGCTTTTAAAATTCTGGTGACAATTTTACATTCTGCAAGAAATTTAACATGCTCCAAAATATGTCAACTTGCATATTGCTTAACATTAAAAAAAATATCTGGCTCATTTCATTCATAAAACTAGAAATTTTACAAACCTTACTTTCTTTTATATAGACTCATTTACATGTCAATTCTATCTATCTTAATTAAAAAATCCTTGAATATGTGGTCATAATAATTTCTTTATGCAATACTAATCATAATTTCTAGCTATAGTTAACCACATGGTATTTGAAATAGATGCGATCTGTCTTTGCTTTGTCTGATTTCTGCCTTTCACTGACCTGAATAAAAAAGTCAGTATTTAATTAGACAGAAAACTACCTCTCAGGCAAATGGCATCATATGGAGTAAGCAAAGTCAATGGAAATGAAGCAGAATATTCAAAAACAGGTAAGAAGCTCTATCTACAAATTAGGTCTACCCACAAATAACCACTGAAGGATAGGATTTTTCTAAAGCCATAATGAAATTCATGGGAAGCTCCCACTGATCATTGACAGCCAACACTGAGCAGTACGGAAAAGTTTAATCAAACTATCTAATTTTTTAATTCATGTGTTCATTGTTCAAAATTATGCATCTATAGATAATTTATTGTACAGCAAAATTTTATCCAATTTAATGCTGGATAGTAAAGGGATGCAAACACTTTATGTAAGACATTCTAGACAATGAGTTATTTGTGAACCAATTTTATCATTATATTAGTGGCCACTTGTTATTCTTGAGTCTACAGTTGTGTCACTGGCTAACAAATATTAAATAGTAAGGTTTCTGTTTCCTACCCATTTTTTATTTTTCTAAATAAATATGCATAAATAAATATTAAGTTAGTGGTACAAGTACAAATGTCTTGCCTCTTCTTCCAAACTGAGTTAGGGCTTTTTTTTTTCAGTATCTGTACATATAAATTTGGAGTGTATGCTCAGTTCTGATGGCCAGAATGGACATGACCGATCAGCTCTCAGGCTGCAGGATGACCAAACTGCCAAAGTAGAGACACTCCCAGGTTGGTGGAGAATTTTGAGCTGACTCTTGAGCTATGTATGCATACGACAACATCAGAGAAAAGAACTGAAATGAAACTCCTGCCTCCCAGGCCCACCACAGACACAACAATCTGGCCAGACCTTCTGCCTTCAGCAAGTGGCAATTGCTTGAATCAAAATATCATGTGGCCGTTTTCTCACTGAGGGCCTAAGACAAGCATTTTGATTTCCTTGAACCCAAAGGTCTTCAGCCCTATGACATGGTAATAGCTTTACAAGTGAACAGTATGTCAAAAGTGACTAGATACAGACCCATTTTCTGAGTGCTGCTCTCACTGCCATAAGTCTGTGTCATCATCTCTTCCACTAAACCCACATAGAGGGACCATAAAATCTATTCAATTCTAGCAGATTTCTCTTATCAACTTACAATAAATGAAGCTCTGCGGGTCAAATCTTGATTCTAAATCACATCCAAGTACCTTTTAAATTATAAAATCATGACAGAGCTGAGTATCATCATTATCATTAGATACCACCCCTGAAAAATGCTCCAGAAACAACTGCTGATTGTTTCCAGGAAGGAAGTTACTGTTACAGAGAGATTACAATTACCAAGTATGGTATATCATTTAAGTATATATTCAGCTTAATTGTGGTAAAACTTGATAGTATTCTGTTGATTTCATAATTACTAGAAAAAACGCAAAATAAAATACATGTTTTGGGGGACTGGGAATTTGATGTGGTATATAATCAACAACATTGTTCACAATGACAGATCTGAGTATACAGAAATTATTTCACGTCGCAGCACTGGTGCTAACACTTGCTTTTCCACTCGCTTTTCATTACCATTGCAAAGTAGTTTTCATAGACAGTGCTTATTTTAGTCATGGCAGAAACTAATGAATTTTTCAGACTTGTGTCTGGGTTTTATTATACTCCTATACAATCTTTTATTATACTACAAAATCTGGGGTTTATGTATTGTACTATCAAAGAGTGGGCTGAGGATGCCCTTACTTCCCTCTGAATCTTTTTTACAACTTTACAATTCAGAAATTTAGACTTCTCTTTACCCATTATGAACTGCTGAGTCTGGCCTTGGTTCTCCCTCTAGGTCACTGTGAAAATTTTCTTCTCTATAGTGGCATCCAGAGCCTCGGTGCTTTGGGCCCTGTTGTTCTAAACAATGTAAAAACAAGGCTGTAAATAGTCCCACTCTCAAGAGCCTGCAGCCTGGTATGTTTACTGGACAGATTTTAGTGAAGTAAAGAGGCGGTTGAGCTAATTCATTTCAAGCTAACATTCATATCTCTACTCCATGCTGGAGCGTAAGCATGATCTAAATCGGTAAGACAAGGGAGAGAGGAGTGAGTGCTAAATAAGTGATAGGAAAAGGGAAACTCATAATTCCTCCCTCCACATGCCTAACATGAGCGTGGTATTCACAGCAAGAGATCCAGCAGAGAAGACAAGACGTTTTGTGTGAGCGACTGTCAGTCTGAACATCACTTTGCCCTTTCTGAAAAATCGTCCTTTGAAGAGACAGGAACACCATCGGAGTGATTCACAGCCCTGTTAGATGTTGGAGCTGCTGGAGAACCTCACCATAAGGCGAAACACGTGGCTGCCCCAGTGCCCAGGGAAGACGGTGGCGTTGAATGTATTGATTAACTTTGTGGTGTTTTCTAAAGGAATGTAAAGAGGTAAAAAAATCTGAAAGAGAAGGAGACGGGCAGTTTGTTTGGTTGATACAGCAAGGCACAATCAGCCGACAGACTCTAAACCCTGCTCCTTCTTTCTTCTGCTGCTTCCACTCTGTCGGTTCATTTTGCTCCATGGATCAATTTCCTTGTTGGAAAACAAGACTGACAAAGCTCTTCCTTACCTCTGTCTTTCCCTGTACCCTGTGGGATCTGTGAGTGGAACAATATTGCAGATGTGCAATGTGTGATTGCTGTTGGGTGTGTAGGTATCTCCTGTTACTGATTAGGTGCAGCCAGCTGTTCCCCTAGAACATATACCATGAGTCCTGAGCAGGCAGACCCTAGCACAGAAGTTGTCTGATAGGAAGGTGTGGAGAGAACAGCACTAAGGGAAGTACTGTGTGCATGCTCTAAATTTGCTGTTTCTTCCTTGTACAGATGGGGTTTGAGAGTACCACTTAATGCAGAATGGAGGAAGGAAAGGAAAGTTATTGCAGTGGTAGAAAGGTAGACACTGTGGTGAAGAAAGGCTTTAGAAAACTAAATGCAATTGAAGCAGTAGAAAATTGAGACCTTCACATGAGAAAAACAATGTTTTTTTCCCTCCTGTCCTCTGTTATTACAGGTAAGTGCTCCTTACCTGTTCTATGTTCCTCTCACAGCCTCACACTTCTACTGTCCTGGCTGGGTTTTTTTGGGCACCCTAAAATAGTAACAGTAGAAAGGTGATAATGCTGGCATTTAATGTTGCAAGGAGCAGATGCAGTTACAGCATTGATTTAACTCGAGGGTGGATAACTCTCCCAAGTGAGAGCCACATACTGGCAGTTGCGAGACATGGACTGTATATCTCAGAATACCAAAGGAAAAGCCAACTATGGGAGTAGTTCCCTAACGAAAGACGGCGACTGCTCCACACGGACCCCAGATCTCCTTCAGAGCGGGGTTAGCTAGCCAGCAGTGTCCCCAGCTCACCCTTACAGACAGGGACACGGCCGGGGAGAGGAGAGTGACCGTACACTTTCCCTA